>JAMPIV010011356.1:97500-122500 GCA_024509875.1 Oreohelix idahoensis | reverse complement strand
TGTCTAGTGTTCTACTTCTTTATTTCTTACGAGTGTCTGAAAACATACCTTTATGTTTGTCTAATATTTATTTAATGTTTCTCTATGAATTTTATCGTTGTGGCTTTTCTGACTGTTGCAGTCTGGCTCTTCTTTCTCTCAACGCCAGGGATCGTTTCTAATAAAATAATAAAATAAGATCATAATGTGGTAAATACAAAAAGGTGTTGATAGCTGCAACTGTTTGGTCTGATCATGAAAAGTAAAAATTAAAGAATGTGATGACAACTGGTAAATTCAGCGCAGCAAGAAGACAAGGAAAACAAAGAAAACTTGTGGATAACCTGACTAGTTGGCATGTGAAGATATGTGAAGACAAAGCTGGTTCAAAACGGCAGAGACCACGAGAAATTGAGGGACATTCCGGTTAACTTTAATCGGCACGGCAGTCAGTGACCGAACCGCCCTTTGGGTATCTCTTACTGCATGTCTGGTGCGAGCAGTGGCCATTTCTGTCTTTGTCTTCTCACATAAGGCTGAACCTACATTAGTTAAATCTTGTGAAGCGAGACAGAAATGTTAGTTAAACTTTCAGATATATCTAGTATCTACAGACTAACCGTCCACAAATTTCCCGTCTTCCTGGTCAAAAATCGAATCATAAACATTTAAAAATTCATCCATCAGTTTAAGATCTTGTCATTTACCACGCACTGTAAATATTAAAATGCCAGACTTTTCTGCCACGTTCAATAGAAGTTCCGGATGGTGCGACATGAGTACACACAATTTTCTTCGATCAAAATTGGAGTCAAGATCAAATCTGATCTGGATACAAACTGGTCAAAGACGATCACACATAGTGCTATAACAATCCGCGACGTCGCTTCAGATTATAATAACAAAGCTGACAGTATATACATTCGAAACCATCATAATTAGCGTCTTTCTCCTCCTCATCTTCACCTTTTTTACCACACTTGTACGCATTGCTGAGGATAGAGAGCAGTGGAGGACCCTGTCTGCTGATGCTTTTACCATGGAACCCCTACGACCCATGACGGGTTACGGGTTGAGATGATGATGATAGGGCTTCAAAAAACATGCACAGTCTGCCTTCCCGCGGAATTGGCTTAAGGTCTCTCCTTGTCTTCCTTACCACATTCACGTCTGTCTCCATTTCTGATCTCCGTGTGTTCTTTTGTCTCTCTCTACCTCTTTTACCGTGGCAATTGCATAATTTTTTTTTAAATTTAAGGATGAAAAATATCCCGTTCAACCTCTGATTGGTTATAAATAGGATATATAAAGTATTAAATTCCAAATAAGATGAATAACTGCCGATATGGGAAAGTGGCATCACATCTGTCAAATCATTGTAAATATGGCAAACCAAAACTACCAATTTTTACTTGTATGTTTAAAAAAAAAATATCAAACAAACAAAAACGAGATTAAACGAAACAAAACCAAACAAAAATAATATTCAAAGAGAGGGGTATAAAGGCCTGGTGTTTCCACTTAGATATTTAATTGACTTTCACTTGCCATAAGTCAAATGTATTGTACGAACATCATCAGACCCTTACCTTCCTAATTACTATATATTAACTTTTGTTCTTGTTAAATACTGTTTGACCTTATTATGCAGTTCACTGCGTCTGTCTATTCTTAACACCTCTTCTATATTTAAAGGTAAATTTGATGCCTGCAGATAGCCTAATATTGGGATTCTCATTTGTTCATACCTCTTACATTTTAACAAGAAATGTTCTATATTATTGTCTCGAAGACAACCTGCACAGTAAGGTTCTTCTATTCTGAAATAGCCTTTTTCCAGCTGTAGTCTGAGAAGTTTCTTATTACTGGGAATTTTTAATTCCCTGGATATCTGACTTTTTCTTGTTGGAGCCTTGAACATCTTATTTGCATATCTTCTTTTCAGATTTTTATCCAACTCTGCTTTCCATTCATCTGTTATTATTTCTTTAATTAAGCTCTAAGGCCGCTTACAGACGAGCGTTTCTTGACGAATGAAAGAGTACGGATTTACAGACAGTCTCGCTCGGCTGAGCAGCCTGTAAATCCCTTACTCCTTCATTCGTCACGCGCGAGAAACGCGCGGCAAGAAACGCTCGTGTGTAAGGGCCCATAATCTCTGATTTACTCGTCCCTACATTTATTTGATTTTTATGATCTACATTTCTTGTCTTCATTATCGACCTTTTCATTTCCCTCTATGCCTACATGTGAAGGTATCCAAGCTATTAAGACTGAACACTCTCTGGTATATAAGTAGATAGTAGCCAGAAATATCTCCTCTGCTATATGTCTCATAATTGGTCGTTCTCATTTTCCAATTTTTTTTCTCTTTCTCTCTCTGCCATCATCTATTTATGTCTCATTTTCGGAGCACAGAAATCCGTGCCCCAGTCACTGTTTACATTTTCACACTTCGATTCATGTCAGGGCAAGGCAATTAACCGTTCCTGCAAGATTAATTGTAATCGCTTAAATGATTACACCAGATTGACTCCAGCCACGGGGCAAGCGAAGTGTTGATTGACGTTACGTAACCCACTTCCATCCAGTTGGGTCAAATGGGGTGTGTCGCTAAGTGTTAGTACAAGCGACTAGGAGTGTCTGATAAGTGATGCAATCACTTCCCTCGAAGTTACCTGTGATGATAATTACAGATAATATCAATCTGGCGAGACATTTGAAGAGTGAACTGGTGAATGTTGTGACGGAATGTAGTTGGGACTTTTTACTCCCCTCTTTTCCTCCTACTTTCTCAATTTATTTCTTCATTTCATGCACATAAAACCTGTCTCATCGCTGCACTTTAGATTTGTTAACCTCTATTCATATTGCGATAGTGTTATTTCATGGCTAATTGACCATCCTTAAGGATTGATTATAATCGCTTAAGTTGTTAAACCAGAACGACTTCTTACGGTAACCGTGAAAATGTCCGTCTAGTTGCATTGTTCGCTACAAAATCGATGAGACATTGTGGCGGAGTAAACGAAAGGAAGACCAGATGTTGTCTGGAAACTTATTCTTCTGGGGACCAGGAAAGTACTGGTGATAATTGCTTAACTCACTTCCGACTAGACATTGTCTGTGTAATTATTACAAAGAAACCCATTTAGGTAGACAAATTCGCGAGGACCTTATCTGCAGGCGAGGTTACAAATCGCAATTGAAAGGTTATCTTAGAGCGACGGAAGAAGTCGGGTCATATATAGGAGATGAGATCATGAGTTTAAATTTCAAAATGATATTTTAAAACACGCGGGGGAAAGTAAAATAACTGACACTCCGACCCACTACATTCTAGCTCATGGATTGGATCAAATGAGAATCTGAAATAAATCTTTATTCTGATTGGAAGTGTTGTCGGAAACGCCAGATGGAAGCATGGGCAGGAAAATTGCAATACAACTTAGCAAATTCGGAGGCTAAAACACACTTCATTCCAGAATCGTCAAAAGTAGAAGTTCGGACTGAAGCCAGGAAAGAATATAGTTAAGATTCTGACCTTATAGGTGTCTCAAAACGTTTTGTGCATGTCCTTCTCTCTCTCCTTCATCGTCCTATTATTTGACATATTTTATGCTCTTACAATTTTTTCTCTGAGCCGCCCCCAGACTTATTTACGTTTCACCAGGTGAACTGTAGTATTATCGAAGCTAATTAGACAGATATAATACTTTTATCACGTAAGTCATCTAACCACCATTGATAGAGTCGATCTTTTTTGACACAAGGTGGTAACGCACGATCGATGAAAAGAAATCCGTCTGGGGGATTTCCGCAAACAAAATATTATCGATTATCTGTCTGGGGAGACAATATTATGGGAAAGCATCTGGACAGGAAATGGGTTCACAGATTTGTTTGTGAGTTTGCATAAAGATGCAATCGGAAGTATTACTGCCTTATTAGAAAAAGGTCACGCGTTGGAATTTAAAACTTTGAGATTATAAAACACGCGGGGGATATTATGATTTAACACCCCGACCCAATAGTTCTAAAGAGCTTACCATTGGCTTGATTTGAGAGCCGGAATAGACTTTGACTTTCATTGGCAAGTTGGTTTAAAAGTACAATATGATCTTGCGAAATCGCAGCAACAAATCAGACTGCATCGCCACGTCAAGCTAGCAATTCACCATAGGCAGAGAAAAGGATCGGACAAAGGATTCCAAAATTATAAGTGGCAGATCGAAGTATTTGGGCAACTTTGAAACTTAAAAATAAACCCGCATTTTTTAAATATAAAGACTGGAGACCTCAGGAATCAGAGCACCCGTCATAAGAGGAATACTAAAATTTCGCTGACCAAGTGATTCGAAAGCATCTAACCTAAGTTGCTGTGTCCATTCTAACTGTGTCATGATATTGTGTTCCCAAATGTTTCTTTGGGGTAAGTGTAAACATTTATTTTACAATGTGAATTTGAAATGTTTTCCTTGCTACGTGGTTATATATGAGGCTGGCAACCCCAACATATGAAAATAGTTTATTCATAAACCACTACAGCAAGCGCTGGTGATTGCTTCTTGCTAGTCGTTCAGAAAATCTACAGCAGAGGTGACCTCAGACTTTGAATGGAGCAGTGATGAGTGATGATTACATCACATGTGCATCAAGTGTATCGTATCATTTTGTGAGATATATGTACCTTGTTAATTGTAACTCAGACAAGCCATTGCCCTCATGCTGTTCAGACACATTTTCTCCATTAAAGTAACCAGCAGAATAACGGTGATTTCTAATCATATTCCGCGAGTTATACTGTGTATACTCAGGGAGAATAATTATTCAGAGAGGCTAACATCTTGGGTGGACAGCGAGACAATGTGCCTGTTAATTTGCAGCCCACAAATGTACTTAGCAAAGGCATTTGTTCTTTTTATTTTGTCTAAAGTTCGTGGAATGGAGCAATCAGACTGCTCATGGTACGAAGCTGTAAGATTAAAGTTCCTACGCCACTAGTTTTTAGTTAAAAGCAGGGAATCACAACTAACCGCCTACATTGGACGAATTGTGTGAAGTGCCCTCATCACAGAAGAATTGACGAAACCACGGCTCCAGGACTCACTTAGACCAGCTAAGTGTATTAAGGAAACAGCAAAAGGAGAATTGTTTTTTGCAATCCTCAAACCAAGTCTCAGTGAAGACAATTTTATTTACATCTAAAATTCACCATCATTCCATCGCTATTTTAACCTGTTAAGACTAGTTGATTATTAAACTTGTTACATGTTATTTTAGAACCACACAATCATAGTTGATTCAGTTATTATAGGAATGAAAGCATATGTATGAGCAAGACTCTTTAATATATATGCATCAAGATATATATTTACATCTATAGAGCTAATACTTATAAAAGAATTTCGTTGGATTTACACCAGCTGGGGACTTGAACGGGCTAAAACCATTGCTTAATTATTCACAAAAGACGACGGATCAGATATAAGTTAATAGTGCTCTGCCCTATGCAGCATTGTACTTGACTTCTAAAAACATCTTGTGAAAACTACCTTGAGATAGAAGCGTCATTATCCTTCTATCAATAACTCTACCAAGAGTAATCTTGTGCGAAGGTAGACACCTTTGAAGACCCATATTAGATACTCTTGCGTGTTGGCCACTGGTGGACCACTACTGCAGAGCTAATGGGAGGCAATCCGTGACATAGGACCGGAAAAAACACGTATCGGAACTTCTTCTGAATACTACTGCAAGGACAACCTACGCTTTAATACGGAAACGGACACCTGCAGGACCCACTCCTAAAGTCACAGAGGGATTCTAACTAGAAATAATACTCCTGACGCGTGTTCGATGCATTGTTATCAAGTTGCCAAGACTATTCTACTGATTAAGAAGACTAGAGTTCCCAACTAGTTTTGGGTAAGTTGTAACATATATTTTATTCTTTGAATTTGATAAATTTGAACTTGCTGATAGTTATATAGGTCCATACGAGGTTGGCAACCTCAGCATTTGAAAATGAAATATTCATGAACCACCACATCAAAGCGCTGGTGATTGCTTCGTTCTAGTTCTAACAGGGAACCGCAAGCAGAAGTAAACCCAGACTCCAAGTGGAGCAGGGAGTGGATGATGACTACATCATATGTATATATTTACTATCATTTGTAATAAGTTATATGTATACTTAAACATGTTCACCCAGGCACAAGCCATTGCACTGGCCTATGTCCAGTCGCAATTTTTCAATTAAAGTCACTAAAAGAGTGGTGATTTTTCATCATATCCCCTGAGTTATATAATGTACGCCCAGAGAGATTTAAAAAATCAGAGAACGGAATCGGTAAACGGACAGCGGGAAAGGCACCTGATTAATATCAGGAAAGCAAAGACTTAGCAGAAGTTTTGTTCTTTTATTTCCTCTAAAGTTTGTGGTACGAATCGAAGAGACCATTTGAGGTACTATTCTACGATACCAGTTGTACTACTATACTGTGGTTCAAAGCTTGTGATCGACACTAGAAGCCTGCGCTCCACGGGTGTTGAAGATACCTGCATTGAACAGAAGAGGTTACCTCTTGAACTGTTCTAGAGACATGCCCTTGCCACAGAGACGAATTGACGGAAACAGCAACATCAACACTTCGGCGTTTTTGCAGCTAAGTGACACTTCTAGCAGGCCAAAAACAGAAGAACTTTGTTTTTTTCTTTGCCCTATAAGCTTTCAAAAGCCGATATTTTTTTTATAGGAAGATACCTACATTTTACTAATCACCAGATCTTATTTATTTACATTTGTTTAAAAGTAATTGATCATTAAATTTGTTATATGTTGTTTTACAAATTCATAGTTGATTTAGTTATTACAGAGAAATGCACACGCATGATTCAGTATCTTTAATCTATATCTGTATAGAGCCAATAAGAAGAATTGTACTGTTAGTTCAGATAGGGGTTTGTACGAGCTAAATTAAAATATATAAGATCTCTTCGCAAAAAGCGGCGGGAAGATAAAAGTTAACATTGCTAAGACACTTTCAGCATTGTTCTTGACTTCTGAAATATCTTGTGAAGACTACCTCGAGGTAGGAGCATCATCATCCTGTAATCTGTGTATCTCTGCCAAGAGTAATCTTGTGCGAAGGTAGATACCTTTGAAGACCCACAGGTTTTGGCCAAACTTAGACTATCACTGCGGAGCAAGGGGAGGCAACCCGTGAAAAATTGATGTCCCTTCGAGTGTTTAAAAACTTGAAGGTTAACTCCTCTAGAAGTCACTGACAGAAATTTCTGATTTATTTAAAGCGTATTGTTGGTTAGGTTTTAGATAGATCTGATCATAACGTATTGCCATAAATAAGTAAATAAATAAATAATAAGGTGAAAAAACTAAAGAGAATATTTTAATAAATGATAAAATGTAAATTTTCTCTAAAAAAATTTGTAAAGGTGGAAAATAGAGTTCATCTGTAAAGGCCTATTTTTGTTGTTGTGGTTAATTTATAATTTTAGTCAGCTTATTACTTTACTTGTATTAGAAAGCTGCAAATTTTATACTGCATTTGTGTATAGCCAGTAAACAGACTTCTTGTTCAGAATGTCCGATAAACCCAGCCTTCACGCCTTCTATCTGAATATTGGTAAAGAACTGGCCAAACTCTGACAGATTTTGTGATTACTTCGGTTAAAGACAATCAGGAGATGGCCGAAAAAGGAGAAGGCCACAATCGTGAAGAGAGAAGGTTGGAGAGAGATCATGAACATGCCAAAGCAGAGAAGAGGTTGACAAAGCCAGAGCGGAAGCCAAAGAGAAAGAAGCACAAAGTAAACACGAAGCTGAGGAACGTGAAAACAATAGGGCTTTCGAAAAGGAACAGACCGACAGATAAGAGGCCGAAAATGTGGCGGACAGACCCCACAAAATCAGACTAAAAGAATTAGAGAATGAAGGACGAAGAGTCGAATCTAGAAGATCGGGTAGTTCCCAAAGCAGTGATGGGGGAAACATCTCCCATGCAGCATCGCCTAGTGTGAACTATTTCCAACTAGATGTTTATTCGGACGCTTCTGAGAATGTGACAAAACGGGGCGGCCCCTATCGATCTTTGTTTCTCTCCGGCAGTATCGGTACATTTGTGGTACTGATTTTTATTATGTGCTGTCAATTATTGCACTTTTCTTTCTTTCTTTCTTTTCTGCTTGTGTGGCAAATATTTTGTAGGGGCAAACATTTGTTGACACTCCTCTCTGTGATGTCACCTGTTTGTTACCCGGTCATCCTAGCTTGCGGTGAGCAACAGAGATAAGATAGTCGCCGGCGTGTTTAGATTGAACCGCTGATAAGACGACTCGGCTGGTAACCCAGATGGACAGACACGGAGTTTTTCGTACAAGTTACTGTCTGTGTGACACATGTGGGCAGACAAGTTTGACATAATCGCTTCCGGGCCGACTTGTTATGACAACATTACTTTCTAATAAAGTAATAAGTAATACAGCTTACTCATGTTGCCATGTGAGATCCCAGATCTGTCTGTTAGTTTTCACACAAGGGCATCGGACATCATATTACCATATATGGGAGACGTGCCCATTGCAAAATTTGTCCATGTCTGAAATATTTTGAAAATACCACACCCGACCTGTTTGAATATGATTGAATGCGTTTATTTAACTCCATAACAAACGAAGGCGTGGGAAGGCAGAGAATATAATCTGACCATTTCGCAGTTTTATTTCACTGTGTGTCACGGCGCTATTTCGCAGTGACGAAAAGTCAGCCGGGCAACACTGAGGTTGGCAACACTGGAATAACTAAACCGGCGAATCATGTGACTAGCGGAAGCCGGAAAAATTAGGCGCGAAGGTAGTCAGTGAAAATCTAGCCTCTTGTCCAGAAAGGACGGATATAATTTTTCCCTCTTTGCCAGCGTTAGCTGTGAAGTCCATGTTATGGACTATTTGTAGAAATGCTTGCCATTTTCCAGTTCTATTGGATTATTAAGTTGTGATTCTAAGACAGTGTAGTGTCTGGATTGGATTTGTTACAGGCCGTTATAAGTTGCCGAAGATTTGAGTATTTCTTTGTCATAGTTTTTGCCGCCCATGGTGAGCGGTAGTCATTGCTGTTTATCAGTGTAACTCACACTGATACTGACAGTCTAAGTTGTTAAGGCATTTCATCGTTATATTGTATTCCATAAGTTTGTTGGCCGTGTGAGGTCTTATTGTGTGTGCATAAGTATTAAAGGGAAGTACCTGTAGACGGTGTTGATTTTCTTATGTCAGCCATTGTGGTGTGGTCGTACTCCTAGCGGAGCGAGCCTATTATTGTTATTATTATTATAAATCCGCATTACAGTGGTGCTACCTTAGTAAATAGGTATCTAACAACTGAGGACATTGTCTATACAGTTTGTACTGACAATGTGAATTTCACGCTCGCTAAGACAACATCAGACCTCGTCAGAGTGAAGACAAGATTCATAATTCCTTTCTTTTAATCGGACCTTTTATTGGAGAATCAAATAAGACTTACAAAGCACAGGAAATCTCTACATTTTAATAAGGAATACCGGGACTAGGAAACTGAAGAAAGACACGGCAAGAATTGAAGTTAAAATTAACGACCCCCAGTACACGTGAACGAAGGCAGCTGCCAGTGCCTTCTTTTTTAAATCCTCTGAGCAACCACGTCTGTGATCCAAGACTGGCGTAGGTAGTGTATTTTTCATTCTATATTTTATTACTAACATGTGAACTAACATATATATATATATATATATATATATATATATATATATATATATATATATATATATATATATATATATATATATATATATATATATATATATATATATATATATATATAACCATGTGAGTTTTTAAGTGTGAAAATTGCTACAGGACGCCCAAGTCATTTGAAGCTGGCAACCTCAGCGTATAGAATGATGATTCATGAACCACCACTGCACGGGCTGCTGACTGCTTTATTGATAGTTTTGTAAAGATATTTAAAAGCATAAAGTAGTTCCAGGTTCCCTATGGAGCAGGGAGGGAAAGATGAAAGAAATGATGTACATTCTAAGAATAATACTGACAGTTTCAAAGCGTGTCACTCAGTGTAAATGTGAACGAAAAAACATTTTTATGTTAAAATTAATAGAAGTTTCAAACTTTTCAACAAGTGTAAATACGAAAAGGAAACATAAATGAATTTAAATTGTGAACACTTTTCAAACAGTGGAGATATAAATATAAAACATATTATATCTGTACGTTTAACCTTTTTCAATTTAAATGTAATGTAAAGCTAAAACTGTTCAGTTTAAATGTAAAGAAAGTTTTATCCCGAGGGATTACATTTAATTCTCATCGAGGGTAAATTCTGACATGGGATGGTAGAATAGAAGAGAGGGCACATAACTATGTGTCGGAAAACGCCATACTCAGAAGAGCATTTCGTTTCTATTTCTATTACCAGTTATTGGTGGTACCAGCAAAAATGACCATTTCTGGGACAAGAAGGGACGAGTGGTTACGCTTTAAGACGGAAGACCAGCTTTGAAGACTCTCCTAGACTTTCTGGGAAACGAGCTTCACCCTACGAGCCGTGACCAGAGACGAGTGAACGCAGTGTACAGAAAACCAACTTATCAGGAGGGGGAGGATCAGAATCGTCACCGGCAGCTAAGTTAACCCATATGCTGCCACTTGAACCTCTTATCAAAAACCATCACCCGAGTGATGAAAACTTTATTTTGTAATTAACTATTATTCCTTTCTTTTAAACTGTTAAACTTAAAGTGATTATTAAATTTTGTTATTTGTAATTACACAAATTTAACTTCGATTCAACCATTTTAAATGTACTACATGTTTGTCTCAGTCAAAGTTACTAAACACACACTCTAAACAGAGCTATATTATAATAATAATTCCATTGATTAACTCAGAGGTGGGGGCTTAACGAGCTAGAATAAACCATTGCTTAAAACAAAAGTTGTCGGCAGATTACAGAATTATCGTGCTCAGCAACAGCCAGCATTGTTTTCGCTTATCTGAATATCTTGTGAAGACTCCCATGTGATAGAAGCTTTACTACTCTTCTATCTACATTTCTGTCAAGAGTAATCTTGTGTAAAGAAAGACTCAATTGAAGCCTATAATAGATACTCTTGTGTTTTGGCCATTGTTGGACCACTGCAGCAAAGCAGGGGAGGCAATTCCGTCACAGAAGAAATAGACACCATCTCTCTAGATTTGAGTCTTTAGCTGCTACCTATGGCTTATAGAAGCAGAAATACAACATGAAGCTATCCCAGAGTCTGAGGGGATCAGCTTTCGATGTATTTCTGAAAATACTCAATCAAAAGCAAAACAACTATGACATGTCTAAGAGGGCTTTGCTTCAGCGTGTTCAGCTGAACGCAGCGACTTTCCTTAGTAAGTTTCTTAGGCTGAGAGGCAGAAGGATGAGTCATTTAGGCAATTCGCAGCACGATTAGAAACGTACTTGGAGAAATAGGGACCGCAGTCTCTTCGATCTTATAAATGGCTGTAGGAGATGATTATCGTGAAGCAGTTTAAGGACTCGCTCACACCTCACATGAGACGGTTCCTAGCTGAGCAAGTGGCCGAAACTCTTGAGCAGGTGGTGGTATTTGCCGATAGGTACCAGAGCGCCCAGGTAGAAGTGAATCCGGCCAAATGCACTTACACAATTACCACCCTAAATAAAAGGAGCGCCATTTCATGTACCCTAGAAGTACGCACTCTGCCACCCACAAGCCATCTCAGCCACACAACCAAGTGCATGGCAATGAGAAACCGTCGGGGCCTCAAAGTAGTCAACCCCAAGGGGCTAGCAGGAAATGGTGCAAATCGTACAAACCCGACAGGCATTCCACATCGGACTCTAAGAGGTCGAAAACAGGCCCTTATAGTGTTGCATGTCTGCTTACGACGTTGACGGGGAAACATGACCTTCAGACATGCCAACAACAATCCAGCCATCTCCCAATTAGTGAACAAGTAACTGTTGGTGATCAAACTGTACTTTGTTTATACGATTCGGGCTTAGAATACTCAGCTCTAGTTTCACCATCTTTGGTGAAGGCCTACCAGTACACTGGCGAAACTGTACAAATACAGGGGCTCGGAAGAGTATAGAACCTATGATTCTTCCGGTTGCGGAAATCGATGTTTCAATCCGATATGTGGGGGGAAAAATCAATGACGCAGTTTTAGACGATTTAGTCTACCATCTCATTGTAGTAAGGAAATATGTCTTCCTTGGAAATCCTTCACAGAAACCCAGGTTGACACCAGAGAGAGAGAGAGAGATAACCCAGGACACGCCCACGCGGCCCTTAAGCGCTTATCTCTAATCAGCTCGAACATTTCGGAGCTGAAGAAGACACATAAGGAAGATAAAACCCTACAGTCTTGCTTCTCAAAGTTGTATCGCAATAATTCCTACACTCCTCATGGAGCATATTAAAGGGAGAAAGGTCTGGTTTATAGACTGGTGGGGAACAAGAGACAGTAGGTTGTCCCACTCCCCTACCGCTGCCGTCTAATGCAGAAATTCATTCGACCCTACCACACCCCATTAGTGGAGCGCGTACCCTACTTCTGACCAGTATGCAAAATTATATTTAGCAGTTTGCGAGAGATTGTTCTGTGTGACATAACCTAGACAACCAGAATGGTGAAAACCATAATGAAACTACGAAGAAAGAGTTGGAACAGAGCACCCGGCACCATACATTGGACAGCTCGTATCTCTAGAGACTCACCACTTCTGTGTAGTAAAATAGAGTTACAACAAGCACAAGTTGAAGATTTAACTTTAGTGCCATACTCTGAACACCGTCATATAAAGCCAACCCATTCTTCAGCAGGAACTGTCCACATAGAAGATGGAATTTTATTTCGACGTACGAGACATGGAAAAAAACTCGTTGCGCCACTCCCTTTAAAATCTCCCATCATGAATGCAGGTCTTGTGTTGCTTTCTGAGGAACATGTTCCAGTGGGAACCAAAATGAGTAGCCTTAAGGAGCTTTACCTTTAGTCCAAACGGTGGACAGACGTTCGTCAGGACGTACAAAACTGGACACATTGCCAAGCGAGAAACTCAGTCGCTTGCCAACGATATAATGGAGTGGAGGAGGAGAACACTACAATCCAGAACAGTATTAAAGGAAGGCACAAACCACGTTAACGTGCACGCCCAGATCTGGATATTTAATTTAAAAAATCTTAGGTGAAGGGTATGTGACGGTATTAGGTTGCGAGCGGTTACTCCACTTTTTTCCCTCCTACTTGATCCATTTATTTCTTCATTTTATGCATATAAACCTGTCCCATCGCCGAGCCTTAGATTTGCTATACTCTACTCATACTGCAAAAGTGTTATTTCGCGGCTAATTGACCATCTTTAAGGATTAATTATAATCGCTTAAGTTGTTAAACCAGATTGACTTCCTACGGTAACCGTGAAAATGTCCGTCTAGGCGCATTGTTCGCTATAAAAGCGTTCAGACATTGTCGAGGAGAATAGAAAAGGAAGACCAGATGTTGTCTGGGGAAAATGTTTGAATGCAACGATATGTCGCGACTTATCCTTATAGGAAAGTACAGATGATAATTGCTTAACTCACTTCCGTCCAGACATTGTCTGTGTAATTACTACAGAGAAACCCGTCTGGGTAGACAAATTAGCGACGACCCTATCTGGAAGCTGGTCAGAAAACAAGGTGACTCGTGGACAGGAAAACTGCGATATAACGTAGCACATTCGAGATATACGACACTATACTTCAAAATCGTCAGAGTAGATGGCCCAGACAAAGCCAGGAAATAATAGAGTCAGGATTCTGAACTTATAGGACCGGACAAAACATATTAGAGCATCTTCTGAACACTGCAGGAGAAAAATCTACATTATTAATACGAAAACCGGAATCCTACAGGACCGCTCACAAGTCACAAAGGATTCTAAATAGAAATAATATCCCAGATACCCCATATCTTTATCACGTTTTCAAGACTATTCAACTGAGCAAGACGTCTGTATTCCCAGTTATGGGGGTGAGTCGTACCATATATTTTATGCTTTGAATTTGACATGCATGAACTTGCTGGTGGTTATACAGGTCCATACGAGGCTGGCAACCTCAGCATGTGAAAATGATTGATTCAGGAACCACCACAACTAAGCGCTGGTGATTGCTTCATGCGTGTTCTCGCAGGGAACCAGAGGTAAACCCAGGCACCAAGTGAAGCAAAGAGTGGGTGATGATGACATCATATGTATATATTTACTATTTGTAATAAGTTATATGTAAACTGGGACCCAAAGATGCAGCAATAGAGAATGCAGTCAACGACCCATAGCTTGACTGCTTGCATCAGGGTCAGCGAACCAGAGCTGACCAAGACCCTACTCCACCTCCACGTGGTGGTCCTGGAAACAGGCTGCATCACTGCAGTCTGGCTGAGAGAGTAGGGATCGCAGAGGGAAGGCAAAACCGGTCCCAAAAAATGCCGTGCTGAAGTCGGATGTGTCGACCGAACGGTGCAGATATCACAGCTCCGGCGTAAACAGACACAGCGCAACCAACGTCCTTTTCAGGACGAACGAGGAAGTAGAGGAAGAAGATATGTAAACTTAACCATGTTCACCTAGGCACAAGCCATTGCATTGTCCGCTATCCAGACATACTTTTCGCTCAGACTAACTGAAATTAATGGTGAATTTTTATCATATCCACTGGGCTATAATGTATACTCGGGGGTGGGGGAAGGAGGGGGCGGGGGGGATAAAATTAGGGAGAAAAAGAGTCGTTCGAATAGACAGCTGGAAGGCGCCTGTTTATTATCAGAAAACTTAAACTTAGCAGAGGCCTTTGTTTCTTCTAAAGTTTGTGGTACCAGTCTACGAGACCAGTGACATACGAATCTGTGGTTCAAAAACTTGTGATCGACACTGAAAAGCCAACCTTCAGCAGCCTGTGAAGATACTTGTATTGATACCAGGTGTGGTTACCCCAGCAACTACGTTCGGGACGAGCCATCACCACAGAAGTTGTCAATTGATGGAGCACTCAGCAGCAGCAACAGCACTTCATGAATTTGGAAGATAAGTCTGATATCGTTTGTTGTATTTTTAATATTTTCTGAATTATTTGCTTTCTGAAGTACTTCTACAAAGTGGTAGTCCATGTCTGGTTTCTTGATCTCCCAGGGTGGAACAAATGGCTTGTATTCATAATAATAATAATAATAATAATAGCCCCTTCAGTCATAACTGACTATGGGAATGCGCCCCTGAGGTGACAGCCCTCAGCTGCTTATTTTCCTGGTGCTCCTTTCGACGTTTTCTCCTCACCTCTGCTTCTTGTGTGAGCCTCTCTTCGCCCAATCTGAGGTGGCGCCGTAAATAGCATCGCCACTTAGTGCGATCGGCAGCTTCATCCTCCCATGTTGCTGGATCCATGTCCAGTGCCCTCATATCTCTCTTGCACACATCTTTGAACCTCAGCTGTGGTCGCCCAACTGTTCTCTTGCCATCTGCTAATTGTCCGTAGAAGATATCTTTTGGGATGTGACCATCTTCCATGCGGCGAACATAGCCAAGCCAGCGAAGTCTGCGCTGTCTAAGATTGTATTCATAACTGTTATTAATTCATGTCATTAAAGTACCCAGATGGAAAATTTCCTCTATAAAATTTCCCCTATATTCCATTCTGTAGGGTATCTATTGGTATTCATTCGGTTGACCTGAGTAGTTAGTTGATACCTGGTAAAAGCTGTATGTGCTGGGTGCGACTTATCTAACATAACTTTGTTCATATAATTTAGTCTTAACTCCTTTCTTCGTAATTCCTTCTTCTTCTTCTTCTTCCGTCCTTGGCCACCGACCGTCAAAGCAGTCAGTGGCCATTACGCCTAGTGGCGTCTTAGGGCAACAGCAGATAGGTTTTCTTTGCCATTGTTTCCCATCACGCCTATTGGCGTCTTTAGGGCAATGGCAAATCAATCCATCTGCTGTTGTTTCCGTAATCGAAGTGACTGGCAAACGGGTGATCAGCCTGTTGGTCCTTCGTAATTCCATAGGTTGAATTCCTAAAGCCACCTCTAAACCTCCCATTGATGTTGATCTGATTGCATCTGTTATTGAACTTAAAGCTTGGTGCTGAATTCTGTCTAATTTAATCTTGTTGCTGTGTACAGCAGAGTCATACATTATACTTCCATAATCTATTTTTCCTCTAATAAAAGATTTATAAAACATGAGCATGTCTTAGTGCTTGCACCCCATCCATTAACTTTCAAATATCGTAATAAGTTAGTCAATCCTCTGCAAGACTCCACTAGTTTATCTATGTATTTATTCCAGTTTAGCCGTTGGTCCAGTGTCATTCCTAGATATCGAGTGGTTGTTACTGTATTAATGTACAGTATTGCTTTTGGATATTTACGTCCATACTTTTATTTTTAACAACCCTACCTTTCCTGAAGATCATTCCCATTGTTTTATTTGTATTCAGCTGAAATCCCCATTTTGCCACTAGATTCCCTACATGATGGAAGTGTATGCCGGAAATTGTCCATCTGGATACTTTAATTACATCAATTAATAACAGTTGTGAATACAAGCCAGTGATTCCACCCTGGGAGATCAAGAAACCAGACACGGACTACCACCTAGCAGAAATACTTAAGAAAACAAATAATATAGAAAATATTAAAAACACAGCCAATAAAAATATACAACAAATATCAAAGGACTGCATTACTGTATACTCAGATGGATCCAAGGGAGAGGATGGCAAACTGAGGTTAGGAATATATATTCCAAAATGGAAAATAGCAAAAGAGTATAGTATCACGGAAAATACATCCATTTTCACTGCAGAGATGGTAGCAATACTAAAAGCACTAGAAATATTCTCTAATAACTCTCCCAAGAAACTAACAATTTTAACTGACTCTCTTTCAACATTTAAAGCAATTAGAAACTTACGAGAATGTAGTAGACCTGATATAGCAGAGGAGATATTTCTGGCTACTACATACTTATATTCCAGAGGATGTTCAGTCTTAATTGCTTGGATACCTTCACATGTTGGCATAGAAGGAAATGAAAAGGCAGATAAAGAAACCAAGAAAGGTAGATCTGATAAAAATCGAATAAATGTAGGAATGATTAAATCAGAGATTAAGAGCTTAATTAAAGATTTAATAACAGATGAATGGAAAGCAGAGTGGGATAAAAATCTGAAAGTAAGACATGCATATAAGATGTTCAAGACTCCAACAAGAAAATGTCAGATATCTAGGGAATTGAATATTCCCAGTAATAAGAAACTTCTCAGACAACAGCTGGGAAAAGGCTATTTCAGAATAGAAGAACCTTACTGTGCAGGATGTTTTCAAGACAATAATATAGACCAGTTCTTGTTAAATTGTGCAAGAGGTATGAACAAATGAGAATACCAATATTAGATTATGTGCAGGCATCAAATTTACCTATAAATATAGAAGAGGTGTTAAGAATAGACAGACGCATGGAACTATACTACTGGACACAAGTTAAGGGCCACCATTCAGTTTAGACAAGGTTTATATAATTGATTGGCAAACTGTAAAGACAAGTGAAAATGTCATTAAAACTGAGCTCAGACAAATGTGTATACATTTCTGTGTGCACTAGGTTAATTTTTTTTAATGTCCAAAAACTGGGTCACTTTAACCCGCACGTGAAAATTGCCATTGTTGCAGCAAGAACTCGTGGTTTTTGCAACACGCCCCACTAGTTCAAAAGGTGAAAAAGTGAGTTGAATTTGAAAGCACGTGGAAAATGATCATCGGTAAAGAGTGTTCACCGTTGGTATGCAATAAATCAGTATGACAAGTGGTCGAAATGATCACTGCATTAGCCATGCCACCAAGGAGAAGTCTCAGCACTGTAGACTGTGGTCAAGCCATGGCATGGATTCAGGATGGTCAATCTGTTCGTCATGTTGCAAGACGTTTAGCAGTGTCCCACTCTACCATTCAGAGACTTCTTGAGAGATTTCAAGCTACCGGACATTGGAAAAATCGACCATGCTCACGAAGAATAATATACACTTTGTCTAAACTGAATGGCGGCCCTTAACGTTTGTCCAGTAGTATATATAATATAGTCAAACAATATTTAACAACACCAAAAGTTAATATATATTATTTGGGACTGTGAAGGTCTGATGCTGTTCTTACTATGCATATGACTTTGACAGGTGAAAATCAATTAAATATGTGTTAAAGTCAGTTATATAACGGTAAACCCCAGGCCTTTACACACCCCCCCCCCCCCCCCCCCCCACCCCCCAATTAATATTATTCTTGTTTGGAGGTTCTGCTTGATTTTGTCCGGTTTTATCTCGTTTTTGTTTGTTTGGGGTTTTTTAAACATACAAGCCTAAGTGGTAATTGTGATTTGCTTTATTTACAATAATTTTACAGGTGTGATGCCACTTTCCCATATCGGAAGTTGTTCATATTTGTTGGAATTGAAAATTGTATATATCCTAATTATGACCCATCGGGTGTTGAACGGGATATTTGTCATCATTAATATTTAAAAAAATACTTCATTTATTTGCTTCTGTAGATCCTTATGTAATTTTGGCCGATTTTCCCCAGTTCTCCATACAGCAACATCATCTGCAAACTGTGACAATTTATTTGTTATATCATTAAATTCTTCACCTAAATCATTTTCCATTATTGTAAAAATTGACGGAGACATTACTGATCCTTGCGGTATTCCATTTTGTTGTTCATACAGTTCTGATCTATCATTGTTTACCTGAACAGTGAATTATCTATCTTGCAGAAAATTCTCTAAATAATTAAATATTTTACCGGTTACTCCTATCTTCTTCATTTTAAAGAGAGCACCCTCTCTCCAGCATTCATCATAAGGATGTTTCAATTTTATGGTACTTTTTTGGTATTTGTTTCAGGAGTTCAAATGGCATGACCTACTGATGTATTTAATTTGTCCTTTATTGTATGTTTAACTTCCTCCATCGTAATGTCTGTATTTAAATATGAGAAATGTTCAGTTTTCTCAGGTACTTCTTTACCAAATTTTTTTAAAGAAATGTCGCTCTTCTGTTGGTTGAAGCATGTCCTAGTTTTTACATTAAACTAACTCTTTTGGTAGTACCTGGCCAGCACCTCATCTTTCTGCCAATCTGTCTCTGCCCTTTCACGTCTTTTTATATTAGGTATTATCATATGTTTGGGGGAGCCGCGGTAGCATAGTGGTTAGTGCACTGGCTTCCTAGCGCAGTGGTCCATGGTTCGATCCCCAGATGAGGCTGGAAATTTTTAGGCCACAAACGGCTCCTGGGTCGACCCAGCCCCAGATGGGTACCGGAGCAACTCTGGGAAGGTTAAGGCGGCCGGCGTGATGCCGACCACATCACCCCTCGTGTGCCGACGGTCAAGAAAATATGGGCCTAACACCATATTCCCAATATGCCTCAATGGTCGTGTAACGAGTTCCTTTACCTTCTTTACTATTATCATATGTTTAGTTCTGCCTTTAAGGGGCTGACCTACAGTGAAAACTAACTTTTGTTCTAATAACATTTTCAAACTTTTTATGTGCTCAATAGATACAGTGTATGTCCATGAACCAAATTCTACAGTTTATTTTGTTAAAAAACATGTTGTTACCATGGTACCCCCCCAAAAAAAAAAACATCCGCCATATTGGATTTCACCACTTTTCGAGAGCTAAAAACTTATGTTTGCCATTGACCACACTTTACCAAATTGCACACACATGTTGTGACTGACAATTGAAACAATTTGTCCGAGGCTGTTTTTTTTTGATAAGTTCAAAATTCTATTTTTAATGATTTTTAAAAAAAAATACACTATATTTGTATGAAAAACAATGAAAAAAAAATATTAAAAAAAAATATATCAAAGCAAATTACCAAAATATCCAAAAAAGCCTCTGTCAATTTAAAGGTATATATATGTCCTACATGCATGCAAAATTTCAGACTGATCTATTAGATAGTTTGTAAAAAAAAAACATTTTTTGTTAATAACATGTTAGTTTTGAGAAAAATGCATTTTAGTCACCTAGTGACTTGTCTTGTCCAATATACTCCATTCTGGGGGGCTGAATGTGTTTAAAATCCTCCAGGACTATATGCTGCACCTCCTTCAGCTTCCTTTAAAATTCTATTTTTAATGATTTAAAAAAAATACACTTTATTTGTATGAAAAAAAATGAAAAAAAAAATTTTTAAAAATATATCAAAGCAAATTACCAAAATATCAAAAAAAGCATGTGACAATTTAAAGGTATATATGTGTACTATAGAAAAAAGCAAGATATTGGTGAATAGCCATAAGAAACATGTTCCGACCAACATTACGTTAAATGGGCAAACGTTAGAAGAAGTTAACACCTTTAAATATCTCGGGTCCACTATATGTAGTGATAGAAGATCAAATAAAGAAATCAAGACAAGACTTGAGATGGCCTCAGCTGCCATGACAAGGTTGAATGTGATCTGGAAAAGTAACATCAGTTTTCCTGTGAAGATCAAATTATACAAATCACTTGTATTATCTATTCTCTTGTATGGGTGTGAGGGCTGGACACTCACTGCAGATACGGAGCGAAGGATTCAGGCTTTCGAGCATAAATGTTATAGAAGAATTTTGCGCATTTGCTATAAAGAGCACAAAACAAATGTCTATGTTAGAGAGAAGATAAACACCTATGCAGGCCATCAAGAACCACTTTTGTCAATAGTGAAACGTCGAAAGCTTGCCTGGTTTGGGCATGTAACTCGTCATGACTCCCTTTCGAAAACGATCCTCCAGGGAACAGTCGAAGGTAAACGGAGAAGAGGAAGGCAAAGAAAATCCTGGGCTGATAACATCAAAGAATGGGCAGGACACGGTTTCTCCACACTTGTACGCATTGCTGAGAATAGAGAGCAGTGGAGGACCCTGTCTGCTGATGCTTCCACCATGGCACCCCTACGACCCATGACGGGTTATTGGTTGAGATGAGATGAGATGTGTACTACATGCATGCCAAATTTCAGATTGATCTATTAGATAGTTTGTTAGTAAGAAAATTTTTGGTTAATACAATGTTAGTTTTAAGAAAAATGCATTTTACTCACCGAGTGCCTTCTCTTGTCCAATATACTCCATTCTGGGGGAGGGGGGGAGGGGGGGGGGGGGCTGAATATTTTTAAAATCCTCCAGGACTATATGCTGCACCTCCTTCCGCTTCCTGCAGCTCCACCTCTCGCCTTTGTCTTGCCTGTTGCCTAATTTTTCTTCTTTTTACAAGTTTGTCAGCCTCATGTTTCTGGCTGTTGGCCAGACGTTTCCTCAGTCGCACCTGTCCAAGGCGTATTGAGTTTGTTCCAGATGCTTGACCACACAGCCTTTTTATTTCTGCATTGGCTGATGGACCAAAGTTGAACTCTCCAACGGCCACAAGGACACTGAATTTGGCTTTTTTTAATGACACAAATTTCCGCTTGCTGCAACGACTCCATATAACATTGTGTAGGCTTTCATTTGCATTTTGTGTAGCACCTAGCTGACACCGCTTCAGCAAATGCTGATCAGTAAGACGCTCATAAATAGGGGCTAAGTGCTTATGGAGCAGGTTGTAGTCTAGCGGAGTGTGAACCTTGGTCTCGTGTGGTCCGGCAGCTTCTCCTTTGGCCATGGAAGCCTGATAGAAACACCAGGAGTCTTTGCCTGGGGGACACAAATTATGTTGGGGTTTGTCGTTTATATAGGTAGAGAGAAGCCATGATGGCTTGTTTCATCTCTGGGGCTGTACTATGCTTGCGAATGGCCCTGGTGTAGTAAATACACAATTTTCGTATTGCATTTTTGGTTAGACGACCACGGCCATTTCCCCCAAGGCTGACGTTTTGTTTCCTGCAGTCAGTAATCAGTGTCCTCAGTGCAGTGCCTAATTGTCACAGTGACTGTTAATTTATTTTACCGTTCCGTTCCATATGTTATTACTTTTTAATGTTCGGGTTTCCTTGACATTTTGTATTTTCATATTCTACCTGCAATTTCCCCCTTCGCAGACCCACCCCGCGCTTTGTTTACGTTCTGGCCTTCAACGGTCAGATAACGTTACATCAGCGCACCTGGTGTTCGTTTGACCAGAGAAACATTTCTGTTACGCCTTAGAGTGTTTGAACGAGCGGAAGGGTTTCTGTGAAAGAAACGGCTCGTTAACAGGGACCAATCTTCTGAGGTCGGTAAACGAGTTTGATCTTCAAATTCAGGAGAGATTTGTTGTGGCCCCTGACCATAATATTATGCATCACCGATCTGGGGAACTTTTGCACGGGGTCTGTTGTCTTTGATGTAGTCTCCGGAGAAACCTCTGTCTTACTCTTTATTACGCATTACGCCGATATATCTGTAGAATCAGGCTATGCAGGTGTCCCGGGTAGCGTTGTTTGTAACTATAAGACCAGATAATTTTTATAAGTTAAACACACTCGTAGAGATTTTCCTGGCCCGAGATGGACCATCATGAGATAAGGCAGACTTTAACACAGAACTAAATGTTAAGGCCTATCTCTAGTCGTTTTTCGGGGTGAGTTGACATGTCTTATTAATATATAAATATTCATGTTAGCTTTTTATATATCTGATAGGAAAGTGACTTGAATTCATTTTTGAGGACTTCTCCTAGTAATTTTATTCTGTGATAATGTAGCGCTGTCTACGGCCTTAGTTAAGTGGTGCTTAAACTGTTACGGTTTATAATGGGAAAGGATAAACTTACAATAACAGATACTAGGCGTAGAATCAGTTCATACAATGCTTACCATTGGGTTAAGAGTCAGCAAAATTAACTGTCATTTCTGCAAGATAAGGTCAGAGGTGTGGATCATTCACTTAACACTGAATTTTAGGAGAAAGTCACTTATTCCTTTTTGATAGATATTTCTAGTGGCAAGGGAGAATCATTTTATGCTTACTTGTGTGGCTAGGCACTAGTCTATAACTTTCACAGAAAGCAGTCACCAGGCATAGATATAATTATATCTTATGATTCAGCCACAGCTGTATTATTATAGCAGGAACATTGCAGTTTTCTATGTATTCATTTGTGGGATCATATTTTTCCCCCAAGGGGCATATGATTTAATGTTGTAATGTCACATGCTGTAATCTGTTTATGTAAATTCATTTAAATGTTGTAAGATGATAGCATAACCATTTAACTGTAACTACAAGGTTAGGTTTCCTGTATGTTTAGTGGGAAGAAGAGGAGTAGATTTTGCTGACAGGTACCTGGGTGTACAAAAAATATTAAGCCTATGCAGGCGCATGCGGATAATTGATAGAGTGGAAGGAGCGAAGCATAACTATGTTATAAAACATTAGAGTGATTTTGTGGTTGCTTGATGTAAAGGGTGTCTTTTTTTGGGGGTCTCAGTTTCAGGGATACCGAATTGCTAGAGTCAAGTCTCCAGTCAGGCGAAGAATGTCACATTCTCTTCGTTCTAGAGGGATTCGGAATACAGCTAGCAATCATGAGTCGTCAAACCCCATACCTGAAACAAAACCCTTTGTCAACGCCAAGTTAAGCTCACGCATGTAATGAGCCATAGCAAAAATCCTGGAGAATCATCTGATGCAGTAGTAGTTCCTTACTCGCCTCTTGATTGCCAGTCAGAGCCTGGGTGCTTCCAGCATATCAATCAGCTCAGGGTCTATAGCAGTATTTCAATCACCAGCCTTTGTGTGCCTAAACGGGGCACCCAGCCAAACCACAGTCAAGCCAGTCCAAACTGGATTTAATGCCTAGTACGCAGATTCTAGCGCCGGATGAGAGCGCATGGGACCGGTAGTCCTCAATTAACCTCGTCTTGGGGGTATTTTTCTGGATACTTAAAACCTCGCATTTATGAGCGGACAGCCAGATGTAGTTAGAGTTCCAGCCCCCTCACGTAATTAGGGGTCACCAAAGTTAGCGCCTACATTGGATTTAAAGGTCAATTCCATCACCCATGGAGAATATATTTTACGTAAAGCCACTCACTGGAGCTATTTCATTTGGTCCCACGAAAGCGGACAGACTGACACTCAGCCTATTCATTTGGTAAATCGGAGATAAATACAGAGTTCCAGCCCCTCACGCAATTAGGGGTCACCAAAGTTAGCGCCTACATTGGATTTACAGGTCAATTCCATCACCCATGAAGTATATATTTACGTAAAGACATTGGAGCTATTTCATTTGGTCCCACGAAAGCGGACAGACTGACACTCAGCCTATTCATTTGGTAAACCGGAGATAAATACAGAGTTCCAGCCCCCCTCACGCAATTAGGGGTCCCCAAAGTTAGCGCCTTCATTGGATTTACAGGTCAATTCCATCACCCATGGAGCATATATTTACGTAAAGACATTGTAGCTATTACATTTGGTCCCACGAAAGCGGACGGACTGTCCCTCGGTTTATTTTTTTCTCCGTGTTCTGCAGGTTTTATGATTGGTTGTGTGTGTGTGTTGTTGGTGTATTTGGCATATTTTGATTATTGATGTAATTTTATGTTGTTGTGATGAGATGCATTATTTTCATGCTTTTCTTCTTTAATAAAGTTTACACATTTATTAATGCGCTGTTCACGACCCTTCCATCCATAATTAAATTGTTTCAAGCTCTTTACTATAATCTCTATTTTGATAAGAGAAAAGAGTGAGAGCAGGTGGTGCTTAGACAGTATAAGTGTGTTGAGGGCTTGGAGAGAGTAATAACTTTAATAACTCTTCTCCAGGTTTGTCTCAAGTCCACCTCCTATTACACTTTATCTATGTGTAAGCTATAACTCTGTCAGTCCACTATACCTTGCCGATTTCAATACTATTGTCCAACTCGACAAATACTCTACACTCTAACTCAACCACGACACTA
>JAMPIV010011356.1:0-92500 GCA_024509875.1 Oreohelix idahoensis | reverse complement strand
CGGCTACTTCGGAACTCTCTACAACCCAGTAGGACTACGAATACCTGCGCCAGATTCCGGCACAAAGAATATAGTCCGACCTAACCATACAAAGATATACAATATAAAATTGAATCTTCTTGCACTAGACAAGTAGTACACATGAATTCGGATCATAAACATACTAAGCAAAATTAATCTATTTTCTGGCCCTAACAAACGAGAACTGACATGAATTCAATTATTCATACGCCGAATCAATATCAAGAGAGATCATCCATATAATCAAACGTATAAATCAATCATGGATTATCTAGCTTTACCAAGGGAAGCATTTTCGTACCCAAATAAATACAACTATATATTTTCCATATTACATAGACGAAGTAATCCGTGTGTCGCATAATTCCATACAAAAGAATATGTGTATGTAATATGCGCAACAGGCATGTATCCCCGCACGGTAAAAATGTGTGTCCTTTTTCCTAAACCACTGGCGTACGGCGCGTTTAAGGGTCTCGGTGTCCTCAAAGTGATGTCCGTGAAGATCTTCTTTCAGTGGTCCAAACAGATGGAAGTCAGAAGGTGCAAGATCAGGACTGTAACGGGGATGTGGTAATAATGTCCAGCCAAATTCTGCAATCGCATCAATGGTGCGTTTAGCGGTGTGTGGCGTGGCATTATCGTGCAACAGTAGTGCAGTTCTCTGATCTTTTGCCTCTTGGATTCTGGTTAAAAAAAAATGAACCCAAGTCTCATCACCTGTCACAATATTCGATAAAAACTCTTCTCCTTCAGTTTCGTAACGGTGCAGGAGGTTGATGGCTATGGTTTTCCTTGTTTCTTTATGTCTGTCTGTCAATATTCTGGGTACCCACCATGCACAAACTTTTGAATAACCCAGGTCTTTAATGATGTTCTGGACACTGCCTTTACTAATGGACAACATGGAAGAAAGTTCATCCAGTGTTACCCGACGGTCACCACGAATGATGCCATCAACTCGATGAATGTTGTGTGGAGTCACTGCGGTAGACGGACGGCCAGTCCGCTTTGCGTCAGCCATTGAGGATTGACCTACTTCAGCTTTGTCACAACGATGTACCCAACGTCGGACAGTGCTAACATCCACTGTTGAATCTCCATAAACATTCTTCAAACGTTCGTGGATGCGAATTGGGGTCTCGCCTTCAGCATTGAGGAATTATATGACATAACGTTGTTTTAACCGAACGTTTTTGGCAGCCATTTTTAAACTGTTACAGTGGTGCCACCTGTTACTGAAACAGGTTGGTAATGCTATACAGTGCAGAAGCGTGTTTGAGGAATCCTGCTAAATTTACAAATTGCACACCGATGCAGTATTTACATACATAAAAAATAGGAGGCATTACTTTTTGACCTTCCCTCGTATATATATATATATATATATACTGTACGTATATATATATATATATATATATATATATATATATATATATATATATATATATATATATATATATATATATATATATATATATATATATATATATATATATATATATATATATATATATATATATATATATATATATATATATAATTGTCAGCAGTAACTTAAATTTTTTTGTGACAACTCGTTTACCAAATAGTTCAGTAACGTTAAGAGCATATGGCCAGAGGGACTGTGTGAATTAGAGCTATGTAGATTATGTTCATAGTTTTTAACAGTGACGTGTGTTTGCTAAAATGTACTGCATTTTAGGGACGGCGTTTATGTTGTAAGAACCACTAGGCATGTCAGGGACCACGGAATGTCTATTGTGTAGTTAAAATATATTTACATGGCAGTCCTAGAAAGTTAACCACGTGTCAGTGATAAAGTTCTATACCCTGTAAAGTTTCAATCTATCACAGAAGCAGAAACCCTACATTTGTATGTACTCTATTTTGGAGATTATTATTTTTTCTATGGACCCCACGGGGGCGCCGACAACTTAATAATGTACTGGAATTATTGCTTACATTCTTTTTGTAACTGAAGTAATGTCATATTGTGAATAATGCACCCTCTCAACGGGGATGGACATTTTTATTTTATTTTGGAACCCATTGAATCAGTTGGAAGGGGACACGACTTGTTGTAATGTCTTTGATGTACCTGTATGAATAAATAAGGTTATGCTCTGGACGAGCATAGAAACAGTGATGTGAGAATTAGTTTTGTGGAAATTAACAGGAAGATTACCAGGATGGAAGAAACAATTACCAGGATGGAAGAAACAATTACCAGGATGGAAGAAACAATTACCAGGATGGAAGAAACAATTACCAGGATGGAAGAAACAATTACCAGGATGGAAGAAACAATTACCAGGATGGAAGAAACAATTACCAGGATGGAAGGAACAATTACCAGGATTTAAGAAACAATTACCAGGATAGAAGAAACAATTACCCGGATGGAAGAAACAATTACCAGGATAGAAGAAACAATTACCAGGATGGAAGAAACAATTACCAGGATGGAAGGAACAATTACCCGGATGGAAGAAACAATTACCAGGATGAAAGAAACAATTACCAGGATGGAAGGAACAATTACCAGGATGAAAGAAACAATTACCAAGATGGAAGAAACAATTACCAGGATGGAAGAAACAATTACCAGGATGAAAGAAACAATTACCAGGATGGAAGGAACAATTACCAGAATGAAAGAAACAATTACCAGGATGGAAGAAACAATTACCAGGATGGAAGAAACAATTACCAGGATGGAAGAAACAATTACCAGGATGGAAGGAACAATTACCAGGATTTAAGAAACAATTACCAGGATAGAAGAAACAATTACCCGGATGGAAGAAACAATTACCAGGATAGAAGAAACAATTACCAGGATGGAAGAAACAATTACCAGGATGGAAGAAACAATTACCAGGATGGAAGAAACAATTACCAGGATGGAAGAAACAATTACCAGGATGGAAGGAACAATTACCAGGATGGAAGAAACAATTACCAGGATGGAAGAAACAATTACCAGGATGGAAGAAACAATTACCAGGATGGAAGAAACAATTACCAGGATGGAAGAAACAATTACCAGGATGGAAGGAACAATTACCAGGATTTAAGAAACAATTACCAGGATAGAAGAAACAATTACCAGGATAGAAGAAACAATTACCCGGATGGAAGAAACAATTACCAGGATAGAAGAAACAATTACCAGGATGGAAGAAACAATTACCAGGATGGAAGGAACAATTACCAGGATGAAAGAAACAATTACCAGGATGGAAGGAACAATTACCAGGATGAAAGAAACAATTACCAAGATGGAAGAAACAATTACCAGGATGGAAGAAACAATTACCAGGATGAAAGAAACAATTACCAGGATGGAAGGAACAATTACCAGAATGAAAGAAACAATTACCAGGATGGAAGAAACAATTACCAGGATGAAAGAAACAATTACCAGGATGGAAGAAACAATTACCAGGATGGAAGAAATAATTACCAGGATGGAAGAAATAATTACCAGGATGGAAGAAACAATTACCAGGATGGAAGAAACAATTACCAGGAAGGAAGAAACAATTACCAGAATGAAAGAAACAATTACCAGGATGAAAGAAACAATTACCAGGATGGAAGAAACAATTACCAGGATGGAGGAGACAATTACCAGTGTCGCGAGAGGTTCAGATGTTATTAAAATGAAGGCTATCCTGGACACAAAGGTGCATCAGATGATACCAGGATAGTGCCAGATAAGAGACTGGTCTTATAAGAAATACCCCCTTCTCTGAAAAGAGTAAGTGTGTATCGATATAAAAAGTGGGGTCAAGCTATGTAAACCTTCAAGTATGATGATAGTGTTGGTTACTGAAGATCTATCTGCTACCTCTCCAGATCCCACCTTGAGTAATGGTTTATAGTTGTTTTAATGGCTAATTGTCTAGAGATAAATTGAATTATTAATATGTAATATCTATCAAACAGAACATTAACTCAATTAGAATAATTAAGTAAGTCTGAGTGAAAGTATTTACAATTTATTGATCCTATACCGTTTCTCTTTTCGGTTAGGAAAATTAAAATGAATTTAAAGGTTATATACACAATCAAATACATAAATATGGAATATTCTTCTCCATAATAGTACTATGATAAATTTGTAGTTATAATGTCAATTTCTTTCTTTCACACAAGTAGTATCACTTTCACTGGCTTATAAAGTAATATTAATTGAATATAGTCCTTAGTTAGTCATCATTATAATGTTTTTAATATGTGTGGATTCTTTGTTTAAAATTTGTGGCTGGATAGTCTGATCAGTGGAACTAAGCGTCCACTTAGCTTTTGAAATATTGAGCAGCATCCATCTATAGCCAGGATTACAAAATCTGTAAGTCCAGGCTGGGAAACTTTGGTCGAGTTCTAAGTATATAAAGAACTGTATGCACCAACAGAATTCCTCTCAAGTAGATGTCCCGTAAACTTACCTCACGTACAAACATAATTCAGACATTGTGCTAACAGTTGCACATAACACTTTACTTCAATACCACCTACAGCCAGTTCGATGTGATTACATTTTCCTTATAAATCCTAAGTTGATCCAATTGTCCATCATATGCTTCCTTACAATGATTGGATTAAGTACAAATATGAAGTAACACCTTGATTAATACATGTAAACAATTCCTGACATCCTTTCTTATGTTCTTGTACAGTGTGACGTTCCTTTATGAAATATTCCATCAAATACATTATTAAACTTATAGTCGTAGATTCTGCCATAATTCTCAATTATCCTACACATTCCCAATGCTGGCTTTCGTCCCTAATAGTTAACGCATGCTTGCTTTCAAGCGGCAGCACACTCGTCCTGTAGTTTTTTCTTAACACATATAACACACTAGCGAAAGCACAAGTGGATTATACACAGGGAAAGTACATAATTATACACATATATATACATTTCTCTTACCCTCAGGTAGTATACAATAGCTTTAACAGGCTGTAAATGGGTATCTAGGTCTGCTACGTAGATACAGCTGCAAAATATTTGACAGCAAGCGTTTGCCGCTTTCTTCTGTTAGTACTGCATTTTGAAATGTTGTGGCCTCAATTCAGTTGTTGTTGTTGTTGTTTTGATGAGGTGATGGGTGGAGAGCGGGCACTTAACAGCTGACCGTTATTGCCTCTTCTCGTTCCATCTTGGTCTACCCTGTTCAACGTGAAATTTGGTTATAATTGGGGTATTTAGTGTCCTTTTAATTTTTTTATTATTTTGTATTCAATTTAAATAGCTATTGTCTTTAGCAGTTGCTGATTTTAATTTATATTAGTATTTGTCTATTTTATTTTCTCGTTTGTATTGTTTCTTGATAACTGTTGTCTTTTACACTTGGTTTTACTTTGTATTAGTATTTATTCTTTTGGGTTGTTGTTTTTATTTTTTTTTAATTTTATTTAATACTTTGTTGTCTTTCCTTGTCCTGTGAGTAGTTAGTAAGTGTGTTTTTTTATTTTGTGTTTTTTATTTTGTTTTTGTTACTAACCTTATATGTTTCCTTTGTTTTATGTATATATCTTTAAAGTATTGATTGGGCATCTCCTGGGGCATCTATACTTAAAACCTTATCACCTCTCATGCTTATATTGTGACTTCTATAGTAAGTTTTTAATTCTAGCCTTTGTTGTTCGTACTTTTTACAGTGGATCAGGTAGTGGTCTATGTCATTCTCTTCTTGACATTCTTGGCAGTGAGGTTCGTCTATCATAAAGTATGCTGCACCGAGACGGAGACGCCACAGTTTTCTATTCGATGGTATCTTTAATTCTTCTCTGACCTGGCACGTCCTTCTTGGTTCTTTCAGCAGTTTGAACGCGTGTCTGCCTTTTCTACTGTTCTTCCATGCTGTCTTCCATTCCTCATTTATAGTTACCTTCACTTGGCTCTTGATCTCCGACCTTCCCAGTCCTGCTCTTATTTTGTTTTTACTCATTCTTCCATTCTTGGCATTCTGGTCTGCCAACTCGTTACCAGCTATACCTATGTGTGCTGGAACCCACACTAGCCTCACACTACATCCTCTGTTCCCTAGTGATGTATTAATTGCTAGAATTTCTTACTTTATGTCTGGCCGGCTACATTTACCTGGGTGTTTAAGTGCTTGTAGTGATGATAGTGAGTCTGTAAATATCGTAACAGCTTTTGGTGGGTTATCTTCGATTATTTCTAAACTTTTAAGAATTGCTACCATCTCTGCGGTGAAAATCGAAGCCCCTTCAGTTACACTGTAGCTCTTTTTTATTCCCCATTGTGGTATTACAACTCCGGCACCTAGTTGCCCACTATCACCCGTGGATCCATCAGTGTAGACGGCCAGACTTTGTTAATTAGTTGATCTATGAACTTTCTACTTATCATTTTGGCTTCCTTATCTTCTATGTTTTGTTTGATCTTTTCAGTAAGTGAGTAGTCTATTATTGGTGTTTTTAGTTCCCAGGGTGGTATTTTGCTTCTATACTTATTACTACTTTTTATTGTGTTTGATAGTTCTTTGAGCTTGCTTTAGATCTTCTATAGTTCTCCACCCTGTTGGATATCTATCTTTGTTTAAGGGGACGTCCCATACACTTGGTTGGTTTTTGACAAATGCTTTATGTGCTGGGTGGGTCACTTCTTGTACTACTTTACTCCAATAATTTAATCTTAGTTCTTTCCGTCTTAGGCCAAGGGGTGGTATGCCAAGAGCTACTTCTAGCGCTTCTACTGGTGTTGATATAAATGCACCTGTAATGGTTCTCATGGCTGCATTTTGAATTCTGTCCAGTTTTGCTTTATTAGAAGCTGTAGCTGAGTCATAGACTATGCTGGCATAATCCAGTTTCCCCCTGATGAAAGACTTGTAGAACATAAGCATTATTTTATTGCTGGCCCCCCATCCATTACCTTTTACTATCCTTAGTATATTTAGGGGTCCCCTACAGCTTTCTACTAAATTGTCTATATGTTTATTATAATTTAGTTGTGTATCTAAAAATATGCCCAGAAATCTTGTTGTTAAGGATGTACATATTTTCTGACCTTTAATGGTTATATTGATTTTGTGATATATTTTTTTAATTTCCTTTGCTGAATATCATACCTACTGTTTTGTTTACATTAATTTGGAAGCCCCAACTTTTCATCCACTCTGAAACTTTGTCTATTTGTTTTTGAAGTTTTTGGTAAACATGGTTCAAGTTTTTTCCAGATTGCCAAATGGCACAGTCATCTGCAAATTGTGATACTGCATTCTTTATGTCATTGAATTCATCTGCTAAATCATTTACAGCTATAGTGAAAATTGAAGGAGAATTCACTGATCCTTGAGGAATCCCATTCTGTTGTTCATATATTTCTGACCTATCATTATTCACCTGTACAGCAAAATACCTGTCCTGTAAAAAGTTTTCTAGATACCTATAGGTTTTACGAGTAATGCCAATTTTTTTCATTTTGTAAAGAGCTCCATCTCGCCAGCATTCATCATATGCTCTGGCTACATCTAGAAAGACTGCCACTGTTTTCTCTTTCCTCTTGAACCCTAGCTTTACATCATGTTCTAATCTTACAAGCTGGTCTACTGTACTTCTGTCTGCTCTAAACCATGACTGGTATGGGCTATATAACTGATTTTTTTCTAGGTAGAATTTAACTCTTTTATTCACAACAGTTTCCAGTATTTTACCTAGTTGTGATGTTAAGGAGATAGGCCTATATGAACTTACATCATGGACTTCCATATTAGGTTTTAGGATGGGTACTATCATTGCTACTTTCCATGCTTTTGGTATCTTTCCTAAGCTCCAGATTTTGTTATAGAGGGAAGTTATTTTGTTTATAGTTTTTTTTTGGGTACTTTCTTAAGGATTTCATAACTAAGTATATCATGCCCTGAGGCAGTATTAGATTTCTCATTTATTGCACTAGTTACTTCTTCCTCTTTTATATCAGCATCTAAATAGTTTGTTTCATCTATCTGGTCTGGTAGTTCTTTTGAAAACTGTATCCTAAGTCTTTCTCTTCTGTCATGTTTTTCCTGTCCAAGACTACCTTTTGCACTGACTTTATAGAAATACTCAGCAAGGGCATTAGCTTTTTCTTTATCTGTTTCTGCTCTCTTTGGTAGTTTGATTGTTGGCATTATTGTTTTCTTATTGTTCCCTTTGATTGCCTTAAGCTTTTTCCATACTTCTTTAATTTGAGTGCTAGGTTTAAGTGACTGACAAAACTCCTTCCAGTTAGTTTCTTTGGCTTTAAATATTATTCTGTTAGATTCATTCCTAATATGTTTATACTCATCATAGTTTTCTTCTGTTCTGTTATTTCTATATTTTTGTAAGGCCCTTTTTCTTCTCTCATGAATTTCTGCACAGCTTTTATTCCACCAGGCAACTGGTTCTTTATTCCACTGAGTTTTTCTTTTCTTGTTAATATTATTTATTGGTTTTAGGTGCTGTGGCATATTTTAGTTTGGTATATATTTTATTGCTATTTTCAGAATTTCATTGGTCAGTGTTTCTGCCCACAAGTCAGTATCATCTGTTTCCATGTCTTTATATTCCATCACCTCCAGGTCTGATTGGAAGGCTTCCCAGTTTGCTTTTTTATAGTTGAAAGTCGGTTTCTCTGGTTCTGGGTTTGGAATGACTTTTTCATGTATGGTTATTACAATGGGCAGATGATCTGAGTTTGTGTCTTGTAACACTTCCAAATTTACATTCGCTAGGTTGTTAGTTGCTATACTTATGTCTATTGCTGAGTCTGCACTGTTAGCTTGTGGATTAATCCTAGTTTCAGTTCCATCATTTAGTGTTAGCAGGTCATTGTTTTTCTATAAAGTCAAGTAGGCGCTTTCCTGTATTATACAGGGGCTCAGCGTACTTCGCAGATGATTGGGGCAAAAGCGGTGTTTAGGAATCCCAAAACAATGCGTCTTTTTGCCTTCGCGTTCAATGTGTAAACATTTTAAAATCTATTATCTTTCTTAATTGGGGACCGATTTTACTCATTTAAAGTTAGTATTATACTGGTAATTTATCTCTATCAGTCTAGCTAAATTTGTTTAGTTAGCAAAATGCATTTAAATTTATGCAGTCTTTAACTAACTATATTGGGGACTACCCTGATGTAGAAATGTCAATTAAAACAATTTTTCTCTTAAAATAACATATTATTTGAAGACTTCTTTACACATACCTCTTAAGTAATATCCCCGTTGTTTAAACTAGCTATGACTTTCGTTTAAATATCTTTAGTCTTAGAGAAATTAAATATCTTCGTATTTTCAGTTGCACAAAATAGGCCTCTATGTTAAGCATAATAGGTTTCCTTATACATGCCAGAAAAGGGAGCGTTCTCATTGGTTGTTATATCGTTCCGTGTTATCCTATTATTTTGAGCGGTAAATATGACCGTGGTTATTCGAATTCGTGATGTGAAACAGACGTCATCTCACGACAACCAGGATGGAAGAAACATTTACCAGGATGGAAGAAACGATTACCGGGATGGAAGAAACAATTACCAGGATGGAAGAAACAATTACCAGGATGGAAGAAACAATTACCAGGATGGAAGAAACAATTACCAGGATGGAAGGAACAACATACGGACTTGCCTAACATAATAAAACCTCCACCTTAGGGCGGAAATAAATGTTCAATATAAATTGACGTTATGATTTGTATTTTACTTAAGGTAATGTATGTATGTTTGTCTCATTTCCAGGCACTGTGGTAAAAACCGAAGAAGGCGCAATATTGAGAGAACGCACAGTACTCTCACCTACGCCCTTGCCAGTAAGCAGTTGTGAGACGCATGCTATCACCCACCCACACCCTTCCCTCCATATACCTGTACTCACCCACTGCCCGAGTTAGCTAAACGAGTGGACGTTTGCAGATACTACTCATTGTCGTGCAACCCTAGCGAATACCACCAGACGCTATCATCCAGTATACATTACTGGGTCTTTACTCACCAGGTCATCAGAGGTCAGATCACATAGGTATCTACTTTCTCATCTGACGCAATTAAGCCAGCACTTAGAAAAATGGGTAACCATGTTTATGCTCGGAGTATTCAACCAGCAACCAGCCCATAAGAATATCTATACTTAGCAATCCCCACGCACACAGATCACAGTGAGTCTTATTGTTACCTCTGGATCGGAGGTGTGGTTTTACTCATAGACAGACTGATAGAGAGACATACTGATAGACAGGCAGACAGATATGTAGGCAAGTAAACAGGCAATCAAATAGACAAATAAGCGAACAGGCAGGCAGATACGACAGATAAACTAGCACTTAGGCCAGGCAGGCAGGCCGGCAGACATACAGGCAGGTAAAGAGATAGACAGGCATGCAGACAGGAAGAAACACAGACGTGCGCGCAAACAGGCACTCTGACAAACAGGCAGCCTAGCAGACAGACAGACAGGCAGGTAAACAGACATTCGGCAAGCAGACAGACAGAACAAAGAGCAAGCAGGCAGGCAGACAGATAAGCAGGCAGGCAGACAGACAAACTGGCAAGCAGACAGAAAGACAAACAGGTTGGCAGATAAAGAGATAGACAGACCGACCGATAGACAGACCGACAGACATGTCGACAGACGGACAGACAGACAAAAATAAAGAAACACAGATAGACCGACAGTTAGACAGGCAGACAGAAAGAGAAAAGACAGACAAGATAGACACAATAGACAAGACAGATAAGATTTGATAAAATAAGATAGATAGGCAGATGGGGTCGGGTTTGGTTGGGTGGGTAAATGAGTAGACAGACAGCGTCTTTAAAACATGGAAATTATGTGTCTGACACTTGATAAACATGATCAAATGTACAAGACCACTGTAACAACATTGATTCATATTTGCACTTTAATATGATCAATCAAATTACTAGCATTAGGAATCCCATGATCAAATGTACAAGACCACTGTAACAACATTGATTCATATTTGCACTTTAATATGATCAATCAAATTACTAGCATTAGGAATCCCTTAGTATCGCAGACATACAGAAAGTATCAATGCTGAAGCTATCTATGTATTGTGCACATTCACAACTAAATTAGGTCTACACTTTATTTTTCAGAAACGTCATTATCAATTGTTTTCTATTTTATGTATACGAACTGCACTTATCAACATGTTTTTTTTTAAAGATCTACCCTGCTATGATTTTTTTGTTCTTTCAAATTACGATTTTCTTAAAACAGGACAACAATAGTTCTATCCATATTCATGAATCTCTATTTTTTATGTACGAGCATAATTCCTTCATTCGTTGTTGATGAAACTTGTCTTTTTTGCCGCCAATCAATTCTTAACGTTGGTGATTTCTGAAACACCATCGACTGACCCTTCGACTGATTCACCCCTAGTGAGAAGAAATGGGTTGTACGTAGATGGAGATGTATCTGTGTTAGTGTGTACGGACTCTTCCGGTGTCTCCGGCACCTGCAAGTGACTGGGCGTCGTTGGGGGTAGATGAGAGGACCACAAGTCAGACTCGGCTCTTTCTGGGTTGAATAGAGAGTTATGCTTGAATTAAGCTCTGTGGACTTCTTACATATGTGAATGTGTTTATGTGTGTGTTTGTGTGTTAGAGCCTGCAGACTTGTCTATGTTTTTTGCATCCGCTGTTGTATGTATGTTTTTGTAAATGTACCATTTGTGTGCTCTTGTGTGTGTGCCGCTATGTGTTTGTAGGCACGTTAAGGCTTGTCTTTCATATTGTATAGTGTGCAATTGCACGCTAAGGATTTTAATTTCTGATTGTAGGGTGTTTGTAGACACGCTAAGGCTTGTATTTCTGATTGTGAAGTGTTTGTAGGCACGCTAAGGCGTATATTTCTGATTTAATAGTGTTTGTAGGCACTCTAACGCTTGTATTTCTGATTTTGCAGTGTTTGTATGCACGCTAAGTTTTATATTTCTCATTGTGTAGCATTTTAATACAAAATAAGGCTTGTATTTATGATTGTGTAGAGTTTGTAGACATCCTAAAGTTTGTTTTTCTGATTGTATAGTATTTGTAGACACGCTAAGGCTTGTTTTTCTGATTCTGTGGTGTTTCTAGGCACGATAAATCTTATATTTCTGATTGCATAATATTTGTAGACACGCTAAGGCTTGTATTTCGGACGATGTGATGTTTTAAGTTAATATTTGCATATTTGCTGTGTGGTACAATAACGCCTTCATTTATGGCTGTTTGTATATACTCTAACGCTTATATCTGTGACTATGTGGCGTTTTATTTCACACTATCATTTGCATCTGAGACCGTGATGTTTGGATGCACGCTATCAATCGTTTCTGAGACTGAACGGTATTGATAGGTCCACACAAAGCACGTCTCTATAAATATTCAAATATGAAAGCACACCACCGTTGATGTGCTTGAGTCACTATTACGTGAAACAGTTGTGTGTATTTGTATTGTAACTTATGCCTAGCGGATGTGCACCACTAAGTCCATCGATTCAAATTCTGATAATAGCATCAGATGGAAGGTAACACCTGACAGGTGAAGAGTTGAAAACACCTGGCAAAAGTAGCGTTCAATAAAATGAAAAGTATTTTATGCAAAAAAAGCTTTCTCAACGGAAGGAAAAATTAGTCTTCTAAGTATAAATAAGGTGATTGAAATGTCACTTTAAATTTCGTTTTCGGCTGTTATTCCATCACTTCTACCTAGCTAATTTAAATGAAAAAAAAAAAAAGAGAAAAAAAAAAAAAACTGTAATGTTATCACATAAAATAAGATGTCACATTAAGATTGCAGCCCAGAGTGAGACCCGACCTGTTTAACACGTGACCTTACAACGGGCAACACATTGTGGCTCTCAGTTTATTGATCATGCTCTTGTCCAGCAAATAAATAAAAGATACCACTTTAAATACCTGGGAGATGTCATTGACTGGAAGGGTGGGGGGGGGGGGGGGGGGGAGGGAATCAAAGAAGAGTTGACTAACAGAAGAGCAGCAGCTGGGAGACTCTTTCGGCCATAAATGGAGGATTTCTCATTAAAAGAGGCTATCTACTTCTCCACTATGTTCCAGTCTTGACCTATGGATGTGAATCATGGGCAATGACTAAGGTAAGGGTAGTCCCATAGTAGATACTGCAGTAGGGGGTGAAGTGTTATAGACTTCACTATACTAGGTCCGGCTTCGAGAGCTGGGGTAACCAGTTCCTTTCTTTGCTGCTGTTTTTTCCTGCCCTAACTAAATTTCAAAGTCAGGTACCCGTTTACAGCTTGGTAGACTGACGCGTGTAGATACCGTGAATCTATCCCGGCACCTTTGCCACGAGAGACCAACCTCTAATAACTCAGTCAATCGGACGCTCAGGCACTGACTACAATCCACAACAGCTAGCTTGGAATCTCAGAAATGAGGAAGGTAGTTTAATGAAAAGAAGAGATATGGTCCGCAACCAGACAATATGGCAAGGCCTCAAAACCCAACCCCTGCAGATCCAAGTAGAACAGTTCCAACTACAATGGCTTGGCCATGTCTGCAGAACTGGAGAAGACAGGCTACCATGACAAGCAGAGAAGCTAAGAGCCATGGATCTAAACCTCCAGGACGACCCAGAGTCCCCTGGGAGAACAACAGTAGACAATCTATGAAGGACCGATGACTAGATTGGAATCAGGGCAGGAGGAAGACAGCCGATAGGATAGTATGGCGCACTCTCTGGCAAATCTCTACTCTCCAGGGAAGAAGAGGAACGACTAAATAAAAGTAGTAAGTATCTTATTACTAAAATGGCTGTTATTGTCGCGGCTTATCTCCCTACTCTGCAGTTGTGGTTTATGTGGAAAGTTATCTTGTGCAATGAGGTCACCAGCCCTATGTGCAACTCTATATCCATAAGCAATTTATACATGTCAAATGCTAATATAAAATGATAGAATGTACATATTACAACTTACCTAGATATCGGGTGAATTAATACACAGACTTGATCGCATACAAAAGGCCTAAAATTTACTGCATAATAATAATAATAATAATAATAATAATAATAATAGCCCCTTCAGTCATAACTGACTATGGGAATGCGCCCCTGAGGTGACAGCCCTCAGCTGCTTATTTTCCTGATGCTCCTTTCGACATTTTCTCCTCACCTCTGCTTCTTGTGTGAGCCTCTCTTCGCCCAATCTGAGGTGGCGCCGTAAATAGCATCGCCACTTAGTGCGATCGGCAGCTTCATCCTCCCATGTTGCTGGATCCATGTCCAGTGCCCTCATATCTCTCTTGCACACATCTTTGAACCTCAGCTGTGGTCGCCCAACTGTTCTCTTGCCATCTGCTAATTGTCCGTAGAAGATATCTTTTGGGATGCGACCATCTTCCATGCGGCGAACATGGCCAAGCCAGCGAAGTCTGCGCTGTCTAAGAAGCGTATACATACTTTGAAGGCCAGCACGTGACAACACCTCGACATTTGTCACTTTATCTTTCCACGAGATGCCGAGGATGCGGCGTAGACACCGCAAATGGAAGGTATTGAGCCTTCTTTCTTGCTTAGCATAGGTCGTCCAGGTCTCGCTGCCATATAGGAGTGTGCTGGTGACGCAGGCATTATATACCGCAGCTTTGGTCTTCATTGTGAGTTTAGAGTTTCCCCAAACACGCGATGTGAGGCGGGCAAAGGTAGCTGCAGCTTTGCCAATGCGGCTGTCGATTTCTGTATCCAGTGAGAGTTTGTCATTGATGGTAGACCCTAGGTATGTGAAGTGGTGCACCACTGCCAATTCATAGTTATCGATAGTGATAACTGGTGCAGCACCCACATCCTGACTCAGCACATTCGTTTTCTTTAGACTTATTGTGAGGCCAAAGTCCTTGCATGCTTTAGTGAAGCGATTCATCAAGCTCTGAAGCTCCTGTTGGCTTTGAGTGACGACTGCAGCATCCCATCAGCGAAACAACAAGTCTCTTATAGTGACCCTTCTGATTTTTGTTTTTGCCTTCAGCCTTGAAAGATTAAACAGACGGACCATCTGACCTAGTGTGAAGGCATATTCCTTCAGTTGCATCTCTGAATGCATGTTTCAAGAGTAAGGCAAAGAAGATTCCGAAGAGGGTCGGAGCCAGAACACAGCCTTGTTTAACGCCACTTCGTATATCAAAGGGCTGTGACGTGCTTCCAGCATATTGGACTGTTCCCTTCATGCCGTCATGGAATGACTTTATCATTTCCAGCATTTTAGAAGGGCAGCCTATTTTCAGGAGGATTTTAAAGAGTCCATCCCTACTAACCAGGTCGAATGCTTTTGTGAGGTCTATAAAGGCGATATATAATGGTCTTTTCTGCTCTCTTGATTTTTCCTGAAGCTGGCGGAGAGAGAAGATCATGTCTGTTGTTGATCTGCCAGCTCGGAATCCACACTGTGACTCTAGATATATGCGCTCAGCTAACTTGTGTAGTCGCATTAAGATGACTTTGGCTAAAACCTTACCAACAATACTAAGAAGAGAGATGCCTCTGTAGTTATTGCAATCACTTCTGTCTCCTTTATTTTTATACAGTGTTACAATCATGGCATCTCGCATGTCTTGAGGAATAGTTGTCTCTTCCCAGCACTGGCACAGCATCCTATGCAGAGGATGTAATAGCGTGCTCTTACAGCATTTGATTAAATCAGGAGGAATCCCATCACTGCCTGGTGCTTTGCCAGAGGCCAAGCTATCAATGGCCTTGCTGAGTTCCTCTAATGTTGGTTCGGCATCCAGCTCCTCCATAGTTGGCAGACTGTTGACACCATCAAGGGCTGCAGGCGTAACGGTATTGTTTCTAGCGTAAAGCTCAGAGTAGTGCTCGACCCACCTCTCCATCTGCTTACCCTTATCGGTTAGCTCCAGTAGTCATTTGCACAGCGTCGAGCAGTTTGTTGAACTTTGCTTCTCGTAGCCCTCAGGATCTGTAGGGTTCTGGCACTCGGTGAACGTTTGTATTCATTCATAGCACTGCGCTTAGCTTCAATGACAGGTGCCATCACATCTGATGAAGCATCAAACCAGTCATTTGACTTTGCTGTTTTCTTACCAAAGGTGGCAAGTGCTGTACTTTGAATGGTGTTCCGTAGATGCTCCCAGTTCTCTGTAATAGTATCACCATGCTGAGGGCTACTGAGCACTTTCTTGAAGGTCGCAGTGAATTGAGCGATCATGAAAGGGTCTGACATCTTGCTGGTATCAATGCGTGGTTTCCCTTCATGTCTGACACGATAGAGCTTTCTTGGTTGTGCTCTGATTTTGCAGCAAACCAAGGAGTGATCTGTATCACAGTCTGCACTATGGTACGAGCGCGTGGAGAGCACAGACCTGAGGAGTGGCCTTCTGACGAGAATCAGGTCAAGTTGGTGCCAGTGCTTGGATCGTGGGTGTCTCCATGACACCTTATGCTGGGGTTTTGTCTGAAAGTAGGTGTTGGTCACGCAGAGGTCATGGTGGACGCACAACTCTAAGAGCCGTTGTCCATTTTCATTCATCTTGCCAATACCAAACCTGCCCAGACATGAAGGCCATGAAACATTATCGGCACCCACTCTAGCGTTAAAGTCACCAAGGAGAACAAGCTGTTCTTGCCTAGGTATGCTTTTGATTATTGCTGTTAGATTCTCGTAGAACTCATCTTTAGCTTCTGAGGCAGAGTACAGAGTAGGAGCATACACACTGACAAGGGTGATGGGACCTGTGCTAGTTTGCAGGCGGAGCGTTAACAGGCGTTCTGATCCATTCTCGCCTGGTTCAACCATTTTACTAGTTTACGATTCAGTTATCCCTCATAGAGATGAAGTTACATCGTACTTAATCCTTTTAACTATTTTCACATGAGGAGGATCCTAAGCTGTTGCGTTGTTATTATATTATTTCATCTGTAACTTCTTGAGTACACGTCTGGTTACTCTGGCCAAGTTAGTATAGGGTCATACAGCGGAACAACGCACACAGCAATACAACAGAAATATCCATATCACCACCAAGGCCGAGTGGACATTTAAACAACGTTTATTACAATGAACACAGCTCCATAGTTATCAACTTGGAAGCCATTATAGCATATGGCATTATATATATATATATATATATATATATATATATATATATATATATATATATATATATATATATATATATATATATATATATATATATATATATATATATATATATATATATCGTCAGTCTAGTTCTGTAGCGTCAGAAGCTAGTACACTGTCCCCGACAGTTTTCCACATCTTTATTTACAAAGTTCAAAGAAATAGATACTTCCTTTCTCATGCATATATCTAGTACCCCTCACAACAGATCTTGAAGTACAGAAATTGGTATCATGTAGGAAGTAATCACAAAATCATATAAATCTCAGGAGCTCAAAAATCACACGTCCACTCGCCCTGAAACACACCATCGCTCTCCTGCCCCTTTTCTCCCACCAGTCACCTGTCTCACAAGACCCAGCCAAGCATGACGGCTTAACTAGCTCACCCGTCTTTTCCAGTGACCTGTGTAAAAATAAACAAACACAGAGCCCCGCTGAGCTAACATGAATTTTAATAATAAATGAACTCCCCCGCCCCGCCCCCCCCCCTTCCCCGGCAAAATAATGAAAACAAAGTTTTCATTATTTTCGTGGTGTGAGTATAACACCACCAGAGTGAAGTTTGGTATCATCAAACTTCACTGTCAGTACCACGCAGCATAGCACCCAGGTTTCTGCCACAGAGTAGGCAATTAAACACCCAATGTGTGCACAATAGTAAAACTACAGCCCAAGACTACACATGACAAAAATCGTTTTAACAACCCAGTGAGGTGACCATAACTAAAAGTACTCAACATATTTAAAAAAATGATGATAGCAATACCTGCACTCACATATCTCACACAAATCACACCGTCCAATATTCCCTATTCGTCAAGTCCAGTATCAGTAATCAATTAATTTCTTATAAATCAATGCAATAATGCAAAGCATTAAGTAGGATAAAAATATGCAAGAACATAAATAGATTAAATGAGAAGTGTACTGTAGTCTCATTAAAATGTTATCTTGCCTCTAACACTATTGTGTGAACAATTAGGTATAGATATGCTGATTTGTTGTACAAATGCTAATAGTATGAACCATCAACAATATATTGATTCAAAATACAGTGTGAGTGAAAAAGATTTTAGCACAGTAGTAAAAATGCGCAGTGTAATGAAATTATACACTATCATGATATATTAAACTAGAGTTCCATAATAAAATGTCCAGCATACCAAATTCAGTAAAATATGTCCAAATAACCCATTGTCAATCTTCTCGATTCTCCTTCCTATAATATTCTTGTTACCTTAACAAACGATGTTCCACTCGAAACCGATTGAAAACCGCAAAATAGTCAAATAGGAAATGTGTTTGTAATATCCTTTGATCCTGCGAGTTATTTAAGAGTTACGTCCCTTCATCTGTAGTTGCAGTTCTTCATAATGAAATAAACCAAAATGTCTGCAGAAAGTATGCTCAATTCACAGCATTTGCATTATCTCACAGCATGTGCGTTTGTTAGCCTGTAGATCGAATATGATCACTGTCAATAACGCATAATATATGCACGTAATGCACTGAGTTGAAAGAGTTATTACACGACATGGAGCATTGAAGTATTCATCAGCATCAGGTGCCGTGTGAGCCGATTAATCGTTGTAAGCAGTGTTACAAAAGTCACTGAAAGGTATTCATCAGGTATACGACAATCCAAAACAGTTCTCATCCTTAGCATGTGGTAGCAGGTTACGGTATCCTCTACGCTTGGATTTCAGCAAAACCCTTGATAATTCTATTGTATTTGAATATTGTCGGACAAAAATGTTAACATAAGATCAATATTCCATGGTCACGAAGTAACGACATCAATTCATCGGTTAATTTCAACATCCCAAGTCGTCTGTAATTCTCGAGTTGATTGGTGACGAAGGGTCATTGACACAGCGGGACAGGACATCCGCTAGAACATTTTTACTGCCTTTGATAGCTCTGAATACTCGTAAGGCTGAAGTGTCAGCGCTACCCTGGCAGCCCTCTCATTCTTAAATCTTGCAGTCTTCAGATACGATAGTGCTTTTTGGTCCAGAGGCGTCGACTCTAAGGATAAGTGGAAATCGAGCGTCAGGTAATCTCAAAATTGGTGATGTTGAAAAACAGCATTTTATTATATTTAACGAGACATAACAATCATGTGAAGAAACAATTTTGTTTGGCGAGTTCTTTCTTACCAACGAAGACAGAACTGAGGTAATTTTTAAAAACCAAGGCAAGAATTTCCTATAGAAATTTATAAGACCTACCAGACCTATCATCAATAGACGTCATGAATACATCACAATTTGAGAAAATCCTTCGTATCATGCGAACAATGGTAGCAGTAGATAGTCTATTAATAGAGAATCTAATAAAGTCAGATGCTCAGCATAGCAAAGAGCATTTCACATAGTCAAAGTATAGTCTCTTGATGTGTGCATTCTACACACACGAGCATTAAGATGTACAACCTTATTAGCCTCATCATAAGTGCCAAAGGGAAACAAGATCTCCCGTACATGATTAGGGAAAAGAAACCATTCTCGTCCCTGCAAAGGAACAAGTATGCAGTTATTATATTCTGTAACCGATGTAACACGACCTGTAACACCTGATGAAAGAAATAGCATTATTAAAACCGCAACACCAGACAATGTAGCGACCAGCACATACCACATGAAATCATGGGATGTCAGCATCTGAAAGGAAAAAAAAAACTGAAGTAATATCAGTATCTATGATGTTCTTATATGAAATAGAAGAATCATAGATTAAAAGGACAATGGCACAAAGAAAAAGAAACAGCCAAACATACAGTTTTGACTGAATCGTATACCAGCAAACTACATTTGACATCAGACCAACCTCGACATTAACAATGCCTGGTACCACAACATCACTAATAGATGTGGATGGTCTCACATTAGCAACCTTGTCATCAACAATTCTGGGTAACACATCATCCATAATGGATGTGGTTGGCTCTATATCAGCAGCAACCAGTGATTCAATCAAGTCAAAATAGACATCTGATGACTCCTCACCACTTTGGAAATGATGGAAGAAAGAAATTTTCTGTCATCGCCATCATCATTACTCAAAACCGTGTTTATCCGAGTCCGAACAAGTGATTGTGCATGTACACGCCTAAGAGCTTGTGATCTGGTAGTATCAACCTTGGCAGTAAATACATGTCGTTTTTTCTCCCACCTCAAAATATCATCATCAGTACTATCCTGAAGCCCAGGGATATTACTTAAAATTATCCCAGCCACTGGTTTTGACAACAGACATACCATAGTCCTGCATGTAAAATATGGGGTATGTAAAAATACTTCTGCAGTCGGATAGTATTCCACTGAATCCCAAAGTAATGCACTGAACCTCATCTCCTGTGTAATCAGCAGGGTCCACTAATGAACTGCGAATTCCCACAGTGGCCGATCCAGTGCCCCTGAGTATTGACACAAGTTGGTTGTTCACAAAACCTTTAACAAAAACCACTGATCCTGTCCCATCATACAAGGACATCACTGGTAAAGGGTGTCCACACAGGAGCCTAGGAACTCCTTCTGGCTGATACAAAGAATTACATTCAGGACAATTAGTACTGTTAGATAAATCTACACTACATGCATTAGCATGAGAAACACTATTAGTATTCTGAACTGGATTATTGTCATTAACATGTACAACAGCATTAGAACGTTCAGGGTTTCTTGACTGTCTAAAGTTATTGTTCTGTTGATAACCTCTGTTATTGTTCTGTTGATAACCTCTGTTATTAAAAGAATTGTCATTATTTCTGTAAAATGACCTTTGTCCTCTGCCTGATCTGAAATTATATCCACCTCTGTTCTGGTATTCACTAGATCTAAAGGATGATTGTGGAGGAAACAATCCATCATCATATGAGTTATAACTTCTTTGCAGTTGTTGTGATCTTTTATTGAAGTCATATCTCCCCCTGAAAAATCCATCATTATGATCTCGATTTACTTGAAAGTTTCTATCCATGCTATTAGATCTCTGTCTAGGAAAATTAGGCACCACAGTCCTAGCAGATGCCACTGGCAATGAATCCTTAAAGTTCTTTTTACTAAGGTTCCTACCAGGATGTGCAATTTGATATTGTCTCCCTAAATTTTCCATAGCAGATAATGTTTCAGGTTTTCTCCCCTGAAGGAATGATAAAAAGTCACCACTGATTGAAGACAGCACTTTGTTTCTTAGAATCAAATCAGCCAACCCATCAAATGTTTTTTTTTCAATTTTTGACAATTCAACCCATCTAGAAAAATACAGTTTAATAGATGAATCAAATTCAGCAAAGTCCTTAGCTGAATCAGGTAACAATGATTTTAGCTTCAGCCTATATCCATTTTCATCCAATTGATACTTCTTTAGTAACAAGGCTTTTACAGCTTCATAATCATTTCGACTCTGATCATCCATGGTGCAAACTGCAGTCAGAGCCTCACCAACCAATAAAGTCATCAACCTGCTAGGCCATGTAGATCTATCAATCTTAAACTCTTGGCAATACGTTTCATACCTATTTAAAAAGCATGAAATGTCATCAATATTTGGACTAAATTTTGGCAAATTAAGCCTAAAAGTGGCAGCATGGTCTTTTTTATCAGTCTTGCTGGATGAGCCTGAGGCTGTTGAAGTCTCAAATTTTCTAATTCCAGTTCTGCCATTCTCAAATCTTGAGCATAGGGTAATTTTTTCTCCTCCAGAGCCATTTCTTTTGCTCTCCCCTCATCTAATTTATTCTCCTCCAGAGCCATTTCTTCTGCTCTCCTTCTCTCAGCTAATTCCTTTTCTCTTCTTTTCTCAGCTAATTCGTTTTAATTTTCTCTCTCTCTAATTGTCTTTGATCTCTTGTCAAGTCTTAAAGCCTTTTTAATTCTTTTGCATACTCAGTGGATGCATATGTTTTCAAAATATCACCTTCCATACCAAACTCTTTACCAATCTTCACAAAATATTTCAAGGTAGCCAGTGTTGACTCCTATTGTGACTACAAATGGTCCGATACTAATTCAAATATTCTATCCCCCCCAAAAAAATGAGCAATATTAGCATCTATTATTTCACCATCCAAAATCAATCAATTACATGTAATATTTGATGTTACATAGAAGCAAAAAAAAAATCGATACGAACAAGATGACAGTATACAGTGGAAGAGCCAACTGAAGAAAATACAAATGCACAACCAAATCAGAAATATATAACTGTGGAAACAAAAATGGAAAAAAATTAGTTGTACCACACTTATGACAAGCCAATGACAATTTTACAACATATATGACATCTAATAAATAAGGGATAGCAAGAATAGACCAACAATTTCACAAACAATAATGCAGAAAAAAACTAAATAAAATTACAAGTAACTTAACAACAATAACAAACTTGCCAAATAACAGGACCTTCAAAGCTGGCAAATACTGAACCTGATTAATTCAATTAAGGCAGTAAACACTCAGCTATGTTCGCCGGCCCCGTAATTTGAAAAAAATCAGATGCAAAAAAAATAAAGATCGCCCATGAATTCACCGACCATCCTGAGAGGTATAGATGAATTAATCGGTCCCAATCCAACCTCCCGCTTATTACACACACATAGAGATACAAAAAATACATGCAACATAAAGAAAGAACTCTGGCAAACTAGATTCTTAGCCCCACACGGTGTATGTATCGATAAATATACTTATCTGTTTGCAGTGAAAAAAACATCCTCCTTGTTGACGCCTCCTTCACAAGGAACAAATGGTCCACACTCCGTTTCGACCAGGTTAAGTTTAGTAACGCAGCCAGAAGCCAACACACCCCGCCATTTAAAGAAATTTTGTACTGCACGACAAAACGAAATCCACAGACTTGAACAAATACGCCTGACTTCAAGGAAACCATACAAGATTCAGGATCCCCGGCTTTAGGCCCTCATTAACTGTTGCGTTGTTATTATATTATCATCTGTAACTTCTTGAGTACACGTCTGGTTACTCTGGCTAAGTTAGTATAGGGTCATACAGCAGAACAACGCACACAGCAATACACCAGAAATATGCATTTCACCACCAAGGCCGAGTGGACAGTTAAACAACGCTTATTACAATGAACACAGCTCCATAGTTATATATATATATATCGTCATCAGTCTAGTTCTGTAGCATCAGAAGCTAGTACACTGTCTCCGACAGTTTTCCACACCTTTATTTACACAGTTTAAAGAAATACATACTTCCTTTCTCGTGCATATATCTAGTACCCCTCACAACAGATCTTGAAGTACAGAAATTGGTATCATGTAGGAAGTAATCACAAAATCATATAAATCTCTGGAGCTCAAAGAACACACGTCCACTCGCCCTGAAACACACCATCGATCTCCTGCCCCTTCTCTCCCACCAGTCACCTGTCTCAAGAGACCCAGCCAAGCATGACGGTTTAACGTAGCTCACCCGTCTTTTCCAGTGACCCGTGTAAAAATAAACAAACACAGAGCCCCGCTGAGCTAACGCTATATATTCACACCTGGTATGAATTTATTCATAACATAAGCCTTCAGCTTTCATTATTATTATGGGAGTTTTACGCCCTCTAAACTTAGCAGCTATTCATAATCCTGTGACCGGTCCTATAGTGAATCTTATTCACGAGCTCGTATTTTGATTGTCTGTGATCTCCATTTTTAACGCAGGAAGATTACTGCGCTAAAGCCTTAAAATGATCAGGGCTATAAGCGGAATGTTTGCTCTCCATGCACGTGGGTCTCCGTGAGGTTCTGTTAGGAGAAAACACAACCAGAATTGATTGAGTATGAATGTCACTTTGTGGTTGTTCCATAGGGTGAGATACATTAAGTTAAGCTTCATTTAAAATCTAAACCACTCCCACGGTTAGGAGTCTTACTTTTAGTGGGGGTTACCCCCATTCTAATCTGAAACTACTCCATTACCATATAAGGTCTTGCCACTTTCGTGTTACTTGTCGTGTTTAACAAAATCACTACCACACCGATCGATCCTAATTATTGCGTCGGGTCAATCTCAACCAAGGTGTTACTTTCTTCTCATCTTGTTTATTACGACAAATTCATCGGAAGTTTTATATAATTTCCTCGTGGTCCAATCCTTTCCAGCTGGTCATGTCTAGGCATGGCATGTCATGCTTGCAAAATTACCAAATTATCTTTAAATGTCATCTTTTGTCCAGATTGAAAAACCCGAGACTACATTGTCTTGTTGCAATCTTCTGCAAGTCAGTCCACGAATCAAATATTTGTTATGTTCGTTCTCCGACATAAATTTGGGTTTGTCGAAAAATGTCCTGCCCGTGCGGTACTAATCTGTCGGGCTTAAACAATACGGTTGTTGCTAAATGTAGACTTAATCTGTCTGGGTCTGGTGATTAACCAAACAAGTCAGCGTAACTACATAAACAGGTCAAGCGGTCAGGTCCGCCGGATTGGGTGATGACGTCAAGATAACATCCCTAGTCGAACCAAAAAAAGTACAATAAAAGGCGGGAGATGTCACGGTTTGCCTCCCCTTAGCTCTGCAGTAGTGGTCCAACAGTGGCCAAAACTCAAGAGTAACTTATGTGAGTCTTCAAAGGTGTCTATCTTCGCAAAAGATTACTCTTGGCAGAGTTGTAGGTAGAAGGATAATGATGCTTCTACCTCAACCGTCAACTTTTAAGAAGGATTATGTAATCATATTTTAGCTCGTACAAGCTCCCAGCTTAGTTAATTCAGCGAATTTCCTCTTATGTTTTATATATATATATATATATATATATATATATATATATATATATATATATATATATATATATATATATATAGCTCTTTTAACGTATATTTAAAACATTGTGTGAGATATACGGATGTAGTACATTAGAAATGATTAAATCAACTTTATATTTGTTTTTATACAACAAATGTAATGATCAATTATGTCTTAACAGTTATAAAAATGAATAATTGTTTAGAAAAAAGTATTCTTCGCAGTGTGCTGTTATGGTTTTCAAAAATGGACAGTCCACTTGGCAGCTTTTAAGTTTTACTAAGCTGCCAATAGTTGTTTCTCAAGATTTAAGAGTTACAGCACGTTCCAAGTAGAATCAGGGAGTAACTGCAAAGCAGGTCCCGCGTCTTTAAGACCAGTCTGTTGATGGTGTCTAGCGTCGACTTCAGGCCACTTATACCCTCACTTGTTCCAGAGATAGTACACTCAACTGGTACCACAAAAATAAGAGAAACTTTGACTTGGTTTCAGATTCCTCAGATTCCGGTTTTCCTTGTTAATAATGGTAGAGTCTTCCTTGGCTCTTAAGTCCACAAGATGCGCAAACAAAGTGCGGTCCGATAAATGGAAGCTGACTGGCTAGGTCTGGTTGTCTTCTTGGCGCGAGTGCATTTTCAAAGTGCTTTAACCTGGCTAAAGTGTCAGGTTATATTGCCTGTCTTCCCCCGAAATTTGTTTGTGACGATGTTAAGCAGGGCTCCAATCGGAAGGGGTGTTGTGCCTTCATTCCGAATGTCTGCCAATCGTTTCAAACATGCGTGTTTTGTAGAGTAATTCAAATTATTTCCATATGGAAATTTCTGCGCGTTACTGCAAAGGTCATGTCTCCCAAATATGGAATGAACACATCCGATCCTCTCTCGGCAATGATTTCTCAAATACAGCATCTTCCTATTACTGAAAGTAATGTCTTTGTAACAAGGTGTACCGGAAACGATAATGTCACTTTTGTCTGTCCAGAAATATGTCTCGCAGGCGAGTAATCTATCTAACCGTTGCTTGCGCAAACAAAATTCTTCGTGTACCCATCTGGTCGAGGAAGGCACATCAGACTTTTTAGCTATTAAACAAATTCGCTGGGCGATTTTAGTGCTAAACGGCAGCCTGATGTAGGGCACACCCGAAATTTTCCAACATGATTGTCGGATAATATGATCTCATCCGTCTCCTTTTCCAGCAGGGATGAACGTGTAAAGAAACAGACATGATGACTTATCACTGAGAGGATTGTGAGGATTTGAAAGTACTAAATATCTGCTTGATAGCAGGGAAAGAAAATGTGCCAATCACAGAAAAGCATGTAATTTAGTCCACTGAAAGAATGTAACTAAATACTGTTGGAGAGGAAAAGAGATGGACCCAATATTTATGTGACAGGTGAGAAGGAAGAGAAATAACGGTAGAGTAACCCTGACGGAGAGGAGTGGAGAAAAGAAAATTAAACGGATGAAATATGACACGTTGCGTCACATTTATTTTCCCTTCTTTTGGTATTGTATTTGTGTATATCAATAGATGCAAGTTAGAAACTACAAAGCTAAAACTAAGCACTGACTTTTCAATCTCCTTACAAAACGAATGCTGACATATGGAAGTGAATCACAGAAATTAGACAGAAGAAGGTCGGGAATACCATGAACAGCTAAAGGGAACAACGGAGATGTCCTGAAATAAGCCCATACAAACAGGAAGCTCATTAGTCACAGTAGAAGGAATCAATCCGCCATCTTTTATGTCATGAAAATATATTATGAAAACAGGAAAGATGGAAAGAGAAAAGAAATAGAGGACAACAGAGACAGAATGTACCGACTGTTTGAGTTCGTGAAATCAGTCAACAACGGAATGTATAAACAGACACGGAAACAGTTGTAGATATACATCATCGCCTACGCGTGTTAGTATGATACGTGAAGAAAGAAACATGATAATACGTATCATTACGTATGTGCAAACATATTAATGTGTATGCCCTTCTTACGCGCGAGTTGTTTTGCTTTGTTTAATTTGTTTTTTATTCGCCAATGTAAAAATCACAGAGGCTAAAATCCATACATTTTGATAATGTTTTCATCAAAGTAAAACTCGAATGTATTGTGAAGTTCACGTGACATACAGTCGAAGAAAGTTGGAGAGGACGACACAGAGATATTGTATTGGATTGTTTAACCTAGAGCGGCAACTCGAACCACATAGTTTAACTTACAGCAACAACTAGAGCAATATAATTTAACGAACAGCGGCAACTCGAACAATATAGTTTAATCTAGAGTGGCTACTCGAACAAAATAGTTTAACTTCGAGCGACAACTCGAACAATGATGTCATAAAATGTTTGTAATGTGGGTGCCAGTTATTAATGCTCCTTTTCGAGCAAGATTTCTGTATCTGATGTCTTAATGCATGGAGAAATATCTGGAGTCATCCGTATATGAGCACTAGTTAAGCACAATGCTATAGTATGCATTTGTGGAAGTGAACCTCTGTCTGTGAGACTAATTACACACTCATTGACTCTTGGCATCATGCACACAATTTCTGGCATTGCTCCTGTGGTGAGACTTGCCGAGATTTCAGCATTATACGCTAAGCTTGGTGGAGTCACTAGAGCCCCGCACGTAACGCTGGGTTTTTACCTGTTTGGCTGTATGCAGGAGGATCTTAATATGGACCCATGATAAGCAGGGAGAGCCATGAAGTGGCTTTGTGTAAGACGTGACAATTCCTTGGGAGAGCCATGAAGTGGCTTTGTGTAAGACGTGACAATTCCTTGGGAGAGCCAAGAACCAGGGCACAGTACTTTAGGTCTGCATATTTGGAAAGCCGCCTTGGATGGCACACTTCTTACTCCTAGCTTGGGGCCAGATGTGATGATCCTTAAAATGCAAGCCAAGCTGGAGAAACTGAAGGTCATGACTTCAAATATGCCAACACGTTTCAGAATGGCAGAAAAGCACAAGTCTGCAGTTTAGATAATACCAAAGACTCTTCAATTTAGTATTGGCTACAAAAGATCGAGAAGCTCATGACCCCTAGTTCAACAACAATGAAAACAATCTGGTGTCTGAGTGGAAGTGAGTTAAACCTGTTTGTGTGTACGCCTGGTATGGCTAGCTGTGTTGTGGTGTTGTTAGTTTCACGTGTTGACTGTGGTTTAATCAACGAAGTCGTATCTGAATTCTAGTTAGGGGTGAAAGTGAGACGACAAGGGTCGTGTGTTAGAGGGGGCAGTTAAATGAGACTCTTATAAGTGTTTGTTTTCAGATGTCTTTATAGGTTTATACAGAATGCAGCCAGTGCATGGGAAGACAGAGTTGTGATTGTTCCTTTGAACCTTAGACATAAAGCAAGATTGTCACATATGGTCTACTTGTGTTAGTAAGGTTTGTCACATATTATCTACTTGTGTTAGTAATGTTTGCCACGTGAGAGAAGTAGCAATGGTTTATACGACATAAAAAGTACATATTAGTATTGATATGATTTGCGTCCAAAGATGTATTCTGCTATTGTTATTGTTAATCAGAATCGACCTCATTGCACTCCGGGCAAACCCATAGGTGCTCAGTCTCCCTCAGCAAATGTCGAAGAGGACGAATGCTAATTGTATCTGTAGCACAGTAGCTGTACACTCAACGGATGCTTCATTTCTCACGTCTATTTCTGCTAGTCGCACGTTTGATGCCAAACTCCAACAGCCGCAGATTTGTTGATTCATCCATTGCAGTGTCATTATCCAGCAGGCGATCATTAATAGCCCTTAGTATCTCTCCTTCATCCATGTCCAGTGTCCCCACTATGGGTGCTCTCGAGGCCAGTCTGTCAGCTCTCTCATTGCCACGTTCCCCTGCATGACCAGGACAGTAGATTCTGCTGATGTTATTTACCTTGTTCTGTAAAGTTGTGATACAGTTATATACAGGAGATCGTACTTGTGTGTTCGAGTACAATCAATTATAATTATTTAGTGTTGTTAACGGCTTATGTTTGTTGTTGTAGATGTTATGTAGTAAGTTATGTTAGTGTGTCAACAATTATATATATATATATACATGTGTGTGTGTGAATGAGAGAAAGAGTGTATGTATACGTGCGAGCGAGTGAACGTGTTGTTAAAGCAAAAACCTACACTTACACAAACAAATAAAAAATTCAAATATGTCTTTTCATTAAGTCATCATTAGCCTCCATCTCCCAGCTGAGAATAGGCTCTCAACTAAGCAACGCCATGACTTCCTGTTATGTGCCCTCCCATTTCAAAGTTTTTGATGTCTTCTTTGTTCGTCACATGCCCTTCTCCAAATCCTGTCTGCATGTCGTTAGGTCTCTATCTCTTATTCTGTTATGAATGATTTCCCAAATCAATATATACTTTTATACGAGTATGTAGCTTTCATGGCGATTTTTGCCCTTTCCTGCACATTTTATTATGTTTTGACTGCAGTTAGTTACTGTGAATAAGATAATGCTGTTATTTGACTTTTACAACTCTGCATTCCTTTAAACTAATATTTACAATGCATGTGAGAATACGCGATGATGTTGCCCTGAGTGCTAAATCAGCGGCACATCTTCAATCCAACCTGCAAGTCTGGAAGGAAGAGCTGGAGAAGCAGATCTAAAACAAAAACAATGGTGAAATCACGAGAGGAAATAAGACACCAGATTAAGCTGGGAGAATAGGTCTTGGAGAAGGTCAACCACTATAAATACCTTGGAGCTGTCATAGACCGGAAGGGAGGCATCACAGAAGAGTTGGTTACCCGAAGACCAGCAGCTGGGAGGCTTTTTCAAGCCATAAATCGAGGATTCCTTAGCAAGAAAGAGGTTGGTAAGAAAACAAAGATGGCTGTATACCGCTCCACCTATGTCCCAGTCTTGACGTATGGATGCGAGTCATGGGCAATGACTACAACCAACAAAAGCCAGATCCAAAACTCAGAAATGAGGTATCCGAGGAAGGTGGTTGAACTAACAAGAAGAGACATGGTCCACAACCAGACGATACGTCAATGCCTCAAAACCCAACCCCTGCAGACTCAAGTAGAACAGTCAAAATAAGATGGTTTAGCCAAATCTGCAGAATGGGTGAGGATCGGCTACCACGATAAGCATGGGAAACTAAGAGCCAGGGATCCAGACCTCCAGGACGACCCAGAGTCCGCTGGGAGGACAACATTAGACAATCTTTGAAGGACCGAGGACTAGAATGGAACCAGGCCAGGAAGACGACAGCCTATAGGATAGTTATGGCGCTCTCTTCCAAAACTCTACACCTCACGGTAAAAGAGGAACGACTAAGTAAGTAAGTGAGACTACGCTGGCCTCTCGCGGCATAGGTGACGGGTTTGAAACAAGCTGGTGTCATGCGCATGTCTATACCCAGCTGTAAATGGGTATTTGACTGATCTTGAGTTAGGGAAGGCAAATGCAGCGGGGACATGAAATGGTCACCCCACCTCTCCAAGCGGGACCTAGTATAATAAAGTCTCTACCATTTGACATATCTACGGCAGTATCTGCAATGCTCCTACTTTCTCCTTTTATGTCAGAATAATCCATGGGCTGTTCCCTGGGACCTCTTTCACGGAAAGACAGAATATGTCGTCTGCTCTCGAGGTCAAGGTCAGTGTCTTCTCCCTACCAGACGTTCTACGTTGTATTTATCTATTTCCAAGGTCATTGTCTTCTCCGTACCAGACGTTCTACGTTGTATTTATCTATTTCCAAGGTCAGTGTCTTCTCCCTACCAGACGTTCTACGTTGTATTTATCTATTTCCAAGGTCATTGTCTTCTCCGTACCAGACGTTCTACGTTGTATTTATCCATTTCCAAGGTCATTGTCTTCTTCCTACCAGACGTTCTACGTTGTATTTATATGTTTCCAAGGTCATTGTCTTCTCCGTACCAGACGTTCTCCGTTGTATTTTATCTATTTTCAAGGTCATTGTCTTCTCCCTACCAGGCGTTCTACCTTGTATTTATCTATTTCCAAGGTCATTGTCTTCTCCCTACCAGACGTTCCACTTGTATTTATCAAGTTATCTCCATTAATTCCATGCTACTAATCTTGCCCTACCTTTGTAATCATTCTATTGTGCGCGTGCAGCCAGTTGTAAAAGTTTGTAGTTTCTTTGGTATGTTGTTTTCCATTTTTCAGACGGCCTTGACATTTAAGTCGAAGATTGTTAGTTTTTGGTAACCGACTCGATTAACTTTCATTGTCATTAGTTTCTCAAAGCCTCTCTTGTCTTTTGCGTTCTTATTATGATATCACTGGCAAGATGTGTGCATGAACCCATGCCTTCTGGAGATGTATGTCCAAGTTCAATCTGGTTATTATTTGCCTAAAGTATTTACAGTCTCTGTGTATTTTCAAAACAGTTTGCTATCATCTCTCATTTTTTCCCGCATCTCTTTACGGTTGCGGGACAGAAAAGTCAAGTCGTGGGTACAATCTAGATCAGTGATCTTCAACCTTTTAATATTTAGCGCCCACTTTTGTAACTTTCGTGAGGGTAACATTTCCTTACCGCCCACTAATATTTAAATTGAACAAAAAAGTTACATACCCTACATAAAACAATAAAATTAATTGAAATCACCTTTAATTTAATGAGATCCTTGAACCTGACGCTGAGAAACTATACTGTTCAAAAAAAGAAACGCAACTTTTTTGGTGTTACTTTTATAAAAGATATTCGCTGATTGGACATCAGTCAACCTATCGACTGTGTCAACCTGGTTATTAACTTCTCTTGGTTACCTGAATTGTACTCACCTCATGATTCGTGAGGTCATGAAAGAGGTCAAGGTCAAAACAACATTTTTGACAATAACTCGTGATAGGTTCATGAGAATCCCATGAAACTTACTGAACACAAAACTCTCTGACGATATTACTGAATGCCTATAAAAGATTTACGCTGCTCGAATAAATTCAGTTGAAAATTCAATGCGCAAATATGGCTCATCTCACTACAGAACAACGACTCATCATCATTGGACGTTTACAGACTGGACAGTCACAAAATATAGTGGCCAGACAATTTAATGTGGTTAGAAGAACCATTAGTCACCTTTGGAGGCGATTTCAAGAAACTGGCGCAGTGGCAGACCGGCCGCGCAGTGGAAGACTCAGAGTCTCAACTCCTGCCGAAGACCGCTTCATACGGCTGCGTCACCTCAGGAATCGACTTGCATCTGCGTCCTCACAGTCCAGTCAATGTCAGCAGCTCGTCGAATTTCAGATCAAACGGTCAGGAACCGGCTGCACGACTCTGGTCTTTGGGCTAGAAACTCTACAGAGGTCCTGTTCTTGCGGACCGGCATCGCCAGAACCGGCTGCAGTTGGCGAACCAGCATCGTCAATGGACCGTTGGGAATGACTGGAGAGGGGTTTGGTTTAGTGGTGAATCATTTTTTGTGCTCCAGCGACACGATAGACGGAGAAGAGTTTACCGCAGAGTCCATGAGCGCTACGCCCAGAACAGCGTTGATGAGGCTCCTCCACATGGTGGTGGAGGTTTACTGATGTGTGGGGCGATCAACTTCATGGGAAGAAGTGACCTGGTGCAAATTGAAGGACGCCTGAATGCCCAACGATACGTCGCTGAAATTCTTCGTCCTCACATCCTTCCACTTCTGGCTGCACGAGGGACGATTTTTTAGCAGGATAATGCTCGACCTCATGTGGCACAACTCACCACCCAGTTCCTCGCTGACAACAACGTCCAAACCATTCCGTGGCCAGCCATGTCATTAGACATGAACCCCATAGAACACTTATGGGATGAACTCGACAGACGACTCCGCCAGCGAGACGTGGCTCCAGCCAATCTCCGACAGTTGTCTCTTGCACTGCGGGAAGAGTGGGCAGCCATCCCACAACAACAGATCCAACGGCTAATCGGATCCATGTCAAGGAGATGTCGTTCTCTGATAGAGACCAGAGGAGGCCATACACCTTACTAAAACGGAGGTCTCAGTCGCAAAGAATAAAAGTCCAAACCAAATTTAATGAACACCATTTCATTGTTAAAGTCGGAAAGTTTCTTCATGCCAAGATTGAAACATTAATTCCGTAAAAAAACATTTTGGTACAAGTTTGAAATTTGGCGTCCATTACCACTGCAATAATGTTGCGTTTCTTTTTTTAAACAGTATAAATGTTGGATATCTGGTTCGACTTTCGTAAAGGATCAAGCAAAGGTCTCTTCTTTCAGTGATTTTCAGACAGTTTCTCTGTTTGGTGACAATATGATTCACAGCACTAAAGCCTCATTCCACTAGATATAATTTTCTCTAAAATGATAATAACTTTTTCTGTTCACAAACAATCTCTCGCAAATTTGAGTTTGTATATTTTGGATGTTTTTAATACAGCATGTAATTATTCTGCCGCCCACCTGAAAGCTTAAATCGCCCACTAGTGGGCGGTACCGCCCAGGTTGAAGATCACTTATCTAGATAGTGAAACTGTTTAGTCAGCGTCCGTTGAGGTTCAAAGAAAAGAAATGATTACAAATGATAATAACGTAAAAAAAAAACCCACTATTAAAAGTACTTCTGTTCATTGAACTTGGTTTTGTAAGTAAAATGTACATCTAAGCTAAAACACTTTAAAGACAATTCCATATAACCTATGTATAAGGGTTTCCTTCTGAAGAAACGTCTCTGAAGTTCATCACGAAAATTGCTTCCGTAGACGCTTTGAATGATGCAGTTTGTGGCATGGCCTCCGTACAGAATGAACATCGAGATGTTCAAAACTGGAAATTTAAATAAAATTGTTGTTAGCAAAACTACACGATAATCCAGACGTAAGATGAAGTGAGAAAATATGGACCACGACTGTAAAATTGATGGAAAAAACTATACAAATACCACTGGAATACAATATTGGAAAAAGCTTTTGGAAAGGACATGCTAAAAAAACCCAGATTCTGGCAATACGAGACTGGCCTTGTTCTGTCATTGATCGGCGTGCAATAGCTGGATGGAGCCCACGAGCTCAAACACCAAAGACGAGAAATGAAAATAGAGTTACCAGGGATACAAATGAGTCATGGAAAGAGCTTGTATGTATGGCACAGGACTGTAGAAGACCCGAGTATATGTTTTGTGTGAGAGACTTCTATGTTTGGACAGCACTTGTCATCACTGCAACTGGTTTCCTTTGAGGCTCCAGGAGGAGCACGACATCTGCGTTACCACTGTAACAGTTAGTGGGAGCTGCTGTAAAGTACTGGATCAGTCACAGTAAAATATGATGAATTTCTTCTTCTCCTTACGCAGACCAGTGGTTGATTATGATGGGTGCTGCAGGTGGAGCAAAGGGTCAACCCAACCGACACAGGATTATACAGAAATGGAGTGAGAGTGTGAAGTGTAACGCGAATGCTGGAGTGTTCGTGTGTTGACCAATATAATGCACTCATTCACTCATAACTATAAGACACCGATACAGATTGCGGTGGTCGTTTTTGTACTGTTTATTCAGGACACACACACTTGAATAGCACGGAATACAGTCAGGAGCATGTTGACATAGCAAATCATTAGGTAGTAGAATGGTAGATCATCTTTCATGTAGCATACAAATATAATGGGTGGCATGAGATAATCATAGAATGTTCTAGCAGACTATTGCCATACCCCAACTGACTGAACGCATCAGTAAGTGTGGGTGTGTAAATATATATAGCGTCCACTGGACGAACCTTTTCCTTCGCTAAGTTCTCCAGCGACATATATCGAATGTTTATGTAACAACGTTAAACCACGATAGGGGTTTTCCTCTCAATAATACCTCCATGTCACTGTCCGATAATAGGTTTGGTAAACTGTTCTCTTGACAGCGATCTATAACGATGACAAGCATACAAAATGGCTACCTTCTCTGAGTTTTCGCTCACTAACCCAGCAGAAGGATAATAACAAGCCAAAGTTAATTCACCATTTGAATGTGTATAACTTCATAGAGTGTTCCATCCAGCTCCACATAAATAAGGTTATTTTCATGTAGATATAAATACTGTTGGAACCTGTCATCTTCAACTGTATATATGGACGACCAACGATGCTCGAAATACGATGTCATCTAAATCTAACCAAATGGAGGTCATCCAAGAAAAGAGGGTCTGGCTTTACCTGGAGTCCGAATTTAAACATAATAAAGTACATGAGGAGAAACTCTGACACTATACTCTCGCGGAGACATTCCTTCCTTATGGAAAATCATCCACAAATCGCTTTTTAACCTTAAACAGGACCAGCCCTATAAATCACACGCACGGCCATCTCGACCGGCAACTTCGGAACTCTTTTCAACTCAGTGGGACTACGAATACCTGCGCCGAACTACGGCAGAAAGAATATAGTCCAACCTAAACATACGAAGATATACAATATAAGACAGAATCTTCTTGCACTAGACAAGTACTACATATGAATTCAGGCCCTAAACATTCCTGCAAAACCTTGAGCAAGAACAATCTGTTTCTAGCCGTAATAGACATAAAATGACATGAATTCGGTATTCATACGCTAAATTAATATTCAGCGAAGATACAAGGACCGGTAACTCAAAGAATAAATACACATAGACTATTCTGAGTTCCGTCCCATTACTAAGAGACGTAAATTCACAAATAAATATCTTTTTTAACAAACAGATAGATACATCTTACATCCGTATGCGTACACCATAAATATGTGCGCAACAAGGACAAATGGGTTTGGTGTGACCTGACTCAAGTCTATCTGCAGACAGACAGACAGACATACTGACCAATAGACAGACAGACATACTGACCGATAGACAGACATATATACTGACCGATAGACAGACAGTTAGACAGACATATACAGACAGATAGATAGACTAATAGACATGTATACATACAGATAAGCAGATATATATACAGACAGAGATATAGACAGAGTTATACAAGCAGAGAGACAGACATTTGTCCAGGCAGATAGACAGACAAACAGACATATATACAGACAAATAGACAGGCAGATATACAGGCAGACATACAGAAAGATAGACAGATAAACAGACAGATAGACAGACATATAGACAGACAGATATGCAGACAGAGAAACAAGCAGATATAGAGACAGCGATAGAGATATACAGACACATAGACAGACATACAAAGAGACGGACAGACAGACAGACTGATAGACATGGGTTTTGGGCTTGTATGGGTGCATGAACGGTTGGATTGATGGTGTTTCGACTCTTTTTGCACATCACAATTTACTTTGGAACACTTTAGCATTCAACAGAATGATGCTTCGCGAGTCATTATTCGTGAATTTTTTATGAACTGTCGTTGTATTACGGTTCGAGGGAGACTTGGGTGTGTGTCCGACCAGGATGGTCGCTTTATGTATTGTGTTCATTTGAGTGTTAGGCGGGTGTATATTAACTGGAATCTACAAATGTATCAGTGGTAATAGTCCAATAAATTGTGTTGTATTCGTGGACTTGAAGTTCTCTAGGCTGTGTCATATTCAATTACAAATATATTCAACCCCTAGCCCTACGGTTGGGGGTAATAATGTAGCTGTAACAGACGGATATTAATTATTAACTTGCTTGACATTTTCCGTTAATGCTAATATCAACATGATGTTTGTTTTAATAGTATTTTTACTTCCTTTCTTCCCAGATGTAAGAAGATGATCACGTGGTCCAGGTGTAAGATGTTATCACGTGTCCTAAATTGTCATAAAACATTCGTTCATTGTTTTACTTTCCATCCTTTTCTAACTGTCCTTTTTGGTCTTCATCTGCCGGGCAATTCGCTTCTCATTATCTTCTCATTATCATTGGCTATTACTCTCCCACCTAGATAACAAATGGGGCACAACTTATTGGTGTGGTAGCTCAGCCGAATTGTTATCAATAATTAAGAGTATTAAGCAGTCGGTCGCGGACACGTTTATCAGCAAATACGGAATTAGAGGTAGGGTAAAGCAGTCGATCTGAGTTGAGACAAAGTGTGAATTTTTCTGTCTCGCACATATAAGCCGCTTATTTCAGATTTCGGCATAATGTTGCAAAAGCATAACGATGCTTGATCGGAAACTATTGATGCAATCGATCATGCGCCTCAAATGCGTAGGCGGGAGTGACGTAGTTAGCGCACCCCTCTAATAGTAATTCGTATAACCAAATACCCACAATCCGCAAATATTCTTAAAATTCTGCAGGGGTTAACATTCTGGGTGTAAAAACTAACGTGTTAGAGGAACTGTCACTTGTGCTTCAAACCAGGCAGAGATAGAAGACTGCGCAGTAGATAGACAAATGTTCAAGTATAAGACATGATTAATACCAGAAGTATCAGTATTCAAATCAAAGAAATAAACTTCAGAGAGTATATACATAGTCACTTGTAGCATAGTAATTGCAGTCTTGGGGCAGTGCTTTCTATATCAATTTATTTTACATGATATATATATATATATATATATATATATATATATATATATATATATAGATCTATATATATATATATATATATATATATATATATATATATATATCGTGTGTGTGTGTGTGACTGGGGCATAACAGCGCCCCATAGTTTCCCTGAAGTTCATATTTGTGTGTTTAGCAACTGAAGTTAATAGTGCAACTCGAGCCTGCCGCTTCGCGAGTCCGCGAGTGTAAACTACTACGCCAGCCCTGCGTGATGCGGTTATTTGGCATATACAATACGGGCTCGCCATAAGCCGAAGAGAGTTTGCTAACTATAGAAGCAAGACGCAGATGGAGACGAGAGACGTATTAGCAGAAGCGTCAAGAACACATCAGAGAACGTGAGCTATAATTGTTAGCGTAGTTTGTAGAGATATTAGCAACAGTTTTATGTCATTTTATTATTAGTTTCAGCGTGGCCTAGTTTGATAAAATAGATAAATCTGTGTTTCCTAAGGAGATTCCTTCTAGGATATTAGAATTAGTTTTAAGGTTTTAGATTAGTGAAAGGAATGTGAATATGTTTTATTGGTCGTGTTAGCAAGTGTCGTGAAGTCGGAGTCACAACACGTCAGTCATTACCCAAACGAAACGCCATACGTTAGAAATAGAAGAATGCAGAGAGAACCAATGAAAACGCACCTTTATGCAGTGTTTACAAATAACGAACTAGCCTACAATGGCAATCTCCAATTTTGTGCAAACCAGTTGAGATTGGAATTTAACTACAGCTTTAGGAGAGAAGTACCACCTGGAAGAGGTCACTAATACAATACTAGCAACATCATTTCTGCATAAATTCTGGTAGCTTTTCTCTCTCTTTCATTCTTCTTCATTCGTTGTTTTTTCGATCTATCTTCTTATGTTTTTGGTTTTGGTTCGTTTCATATCCTTTTTAATCTCTTTAAAAATTGCCGCTATCTTATACTTCACTTCCTTCGAGATTTCTTGGAGAGAGTACTACGATCTTGTGTATTCCTAGCATTTACAGTTCTAGCTAAGTGACTTGTTCCGAAGTTTTGTTCATTCTGTTTTTTTTTTTCGTTTCGTTTGTTATTTACTTTCTTGCTTCGGTATTTCTGTTAGGTTTTTCGATTTTCTTTTATTATCATTGTACTTTTTCCATCTGCTTGTATCGCTCATTTTGTATTGTTTCTTATCATCGTATGTTTTTGTAGTACCTAGTACTATATGTAATTCTTGTCTTTGTCACCTGTTTGTGGCTGACGAAGGGTAAAACCCGAAACGTCCCTTGTCTCATGTGAACTGTTATTTGTAAAACTGATTCAATACCGTTTTATTAGTTTATAAACTTATATTCCTTACCAGTTTTACAGCAGCCCCTTAATTTATTTACTTATACTATACTAGGAATGATGCTCTACCGGTTAGTAATAAGATTTCTACGGGAAGTGATATAGTAATGAAGAAATCTCTAGTGAAAGGCATCGAGACATCAGGTTGGTCCATAATTTTGCTGTTTAGGAAACGCATAGAATAAAACTAAAGTATGTAATATAAAGACAAATAGCTAGAAAGTTAAAGAATAAATCAGGATGTAGTTTAAGCCTTAGATGAATAAAATCGCTCCAGAAATAAAGAAGATAATTAAAATCGTAGTTTTCAATATTTGTACATCAGGACAAATCTTGCATACATTTTGAGATTCGCAAACACCCCTTTAGCCTCTGCTGTCTCGGTCGCCGGATGTGACGTATAAATAGACCTTGCCTTCTGCTAATCGAGGCCAGTCAGATTTGAAAATCACAGCGAGCAGAAAAAGAATAAAAGTGTTAATGAAGAGTGCCTTTGCCTTTTGTACCTGAGAGCAGATCATTCTAACCATTAACAGCTCGACTGTATGTGCCTGAAGGTTGTATTCTGTACCTGAAGGAGCTTGACTGTAATTTAGGAGCTATTGGTGCGAGTGCCTTTGATGATATAGGGCCGGTCACCCAATCCTTTGCTTGGAGGAGACACAAATTCCTGCCAGAACAGAGGTGTAACAGAATCAACGCCCATATTTCAAGCTAAGTAGCCACACAAGGCTACTGTTCGGTTAATGCAGCATCACCACAAAATAGTTTATTATGATCCAGCACAGCATTTTATCTAGGCAACCGTCCTAGTCAGAAATAGACAAACTTAGGTAACTGTGAACAAGTTTGAAGCAATTCTAGAAAAAGACTGTCTTCAACAAAGTGATTCAGCTTAAAGAGAACTTTTAGTTAATTCAAAAGACTGTAGATAATTGTGACAAATTTCAATTGTTTTATTTGTTTACTTGTGTAATTGAATTTGAGTTTTCTTGAAAGATTTTCAAGCAGAAAAGAAAAACCTGTAAACATAAATTGTAAATATTTACCAGCAGACTTACTTAAAATTCTTTAAGTTAAGTTAGAGTTCTTGTTGGTAGATAGATTTAGTTAATACCCCTAGCAGAGTGAATAATAATAATAATATTAACAGAGGAGGATCTGGGGAGGGCAAGTAGGAACTTAGAGTAATATATTACCATCTTCTCTAGGAACTTATACAGCTTGATCCTACCTTTGATATCTATACACCCTTACTCTTTTCAGAGAAGGGGGTATTACTTATAAGACCAGACTCTTATCTGGCACTATCCTGGTATCACCTGATACAACTTTGTGTCCATGATATCTTATAATTTCTATAGTAAGGAACCCTCTCGTGACAGCAAGTCCAGTTCACTGATATAGGAATATAGTAGGAACCTATTTCATTCATGAAACCTGGCAGAAAAGCGATCTATTACTGAAATTGAGATCGTATTAACTTTACGGCAAGATGGCAGCCGGGAGCCACGTGTTGATGAAATGTTGTAGATAAAGATGGCGTCTGTGAGTCGGCATTAACATTTTTAGTCACCACGTATTATGTTGGTAAGGCGGTTACAACTGTTTATTATTTGGTATTGGATGAAAAATGGTTTGCCATAAGATATGCTATTTTAGCAGCACAAGATTAATATAGTTTTCTCCATTCATGACAAGATAGTTTATTGTAGTGGAACTCGAAGTAAGTTACCGTAAATTGTTATGGTGTTACTTTGAGGGTAGTTTAGTTTCATCTGTTGTGAACATAGTTTTGGTGTTAAATTTCCTTTGAGAAGATGCATTTAGTGTTAGTTATTTAGATTCCTTGTAAGCAGGATACCCCTCCTTTGTGCGTGGCACTTTGAGACAATGTCCCTGTTTGCTCCCCACGGAGCATAGAGACACCACTGTGGCTGGCGCCCACAAGAAGCCTGCACAATGCATTTATATGCTATTGCAGTGGTTGTTTCTGCAACAACGTGTTTCATATGATGAGATTCCCAGTATCATCAGTCGTCATATGCGGCACGCTTGTTGCTAGTCGCACCATTCGTCACATACGACATGCTTCACAATGTAGGAACGAACATTCTTCTTCTTCCTTCTTCGATCCTTAACCACCGACCGTCAAAGCAGTCAGTGGCCATCACGCCTAGTGGCGTCTTGTAGGGCAACAACAAATTGATTCCACTTTGCACGGTCGGTGGCCATCCTTCGTACAGTGCCCCAACTCTGGTTCATTCTTGCATCTCAGCCTCCACAGTCCTCCGCCAAGTTGTTTTTGGTCGGCCTCTCTTTCGCTTTCCTTCAGGGGTCCAAAGCATAGCTGTTCTTGTGATGGCATCGGGGTCTCTTCTGAGGACATGACCAACCCAGCTCCAGCGTCTGCCAGCTATGATGGTATGCATGTCCTCTTGCCTGCTACGAGTAAGCAGATCTTGGTTGGTGACAGAGCCGGATTAACGTAGTAGCACAAGTAGCATATGCTACGGGCCCCGCGCTTTTAGGGGCCCCGCGCCAATAAATATGTACATAATTTGTTGGTCATCTTCTAATACGAGCGTTGATGGGAAGGAGCGAAGCTTCTGACCGGGTTGGAAGGAAAGTCCACTGACCCCCCAGCCTCGCAATGACATGTCATTGGGCCAAAAGAGCTGGAAAGCTCGAGTGCCGCTAATTAGAGAGAAGAAAAAAAATACGAGCGTTAAACCAATGATCTTGTGATTTATGCCATTTTTAGCGCCTTTTCATTTAGTGTCACGAAATTGTGAGAGAAAGAGCATAAGAGGGTCACTTAGTGTGACTCTTCATTATTTTAATGTTAACTGTTTGCGGACGGAACCCATTTAAGTGGCGTTGAAAATTTGGTCACGTTTGGACGGAAGCCACTTTTTTGGCTCTAGGCGACTGCCCCCCTATATTTGTTTCGTTCTTTGTGAAATGAATTTGCATTAACAATAAAAACTAGAATTTAGGAAACGGAAACTTCCTTTTTAATTGAGGTATACGGCGTGCTCGCACTCTCTTTCGATCTTGATTAAAATTTCTTGATTTGTAAGGTTAGAAAACTCAAAAAATGAGCAGTAGACACAGAGATATTGGACGTAATTATGCTTCTGGAAGTGAAAAACGTAAAGCGAAGGAAGAAAAAGAGAGAAGAGATCAACTTTTGATATCAAACACAAAAGCTGACAGAATATTTTGATGTTCATGGTGGTGGTACTCTAACCGCTGAAGCTGGAAGTACAGGAACAACTAGTACTAGTGCAGGCTGTGCAGCAGAAAACATACAGCAAAACCCAGTATACACTGAGTCTGAATGTGAAAGAATAAGTGAAACGAAGAAGTACTCTAATGATATTAGTGACTGGCCGAACAATATAGATGACTGTGAGCGTGTATATTGCATATCCAAGGGAAGTGAAAAATGTCAACATGTTGATAGTGCCTTCTCTTCATCCGTGCGATTGTATGACACTGAAAAGAAAACTCGATACTGTCGAAGTCTTATTTTACACATATTCATAAACTTTCAAACAAGCAACATGCAAGAAAATGGTTATGCTATTCAGAAAGTAAAGGGCGCCTATTTTGTTTCCCATGCAAGCTTATGAGTTCAGAATGTTCATCAAAGTTTACTGTGGAAGGGTTTAATGACTGGAAAAATGCAAGCAATCTATTGCGTCGACATGAAGAAAGCTCCTCACATTGACAAGCTTTAATTTCACTGTTGATGCGTAAAAACAAAGGTGAACGTGTCGATTCCCATCTTGTAAAACAAATGGACATTCAAGAAAAGTATTGGCACAAACATCTAGAGCGAATAATTGAAGTTGTGAAGTTTTTAGCACAACGAGGCCTTTCATTTCGTGGCAGTGATGAAATTGTTGGGTACCCTTATAACGGGAATTACTTAGGGTTGTTAGAATTACTGGCCAAGTTTGACCCTTTTCTGGCAGAGCATATAAGTACTCATACAAACAAAGGATTTGGACATACATCATATCTATTTAAAACAACGTGTGAGGAATTCATCAATCTGATTGGATCCAGCATACTGGATCACATTCTCTGTGAAGTGAAGAAATACAAGTATTATTCCGTTTCATTGGATTCTACTCCAGATATATCTAATATGGACCAGCTGACTTTGACTCTGCGCTATGTTTTGCCATCTGGACCAGTTGAAAGATTTGTGACATTTTTGGATATGGAAGGTCATAGTGCTGAACAGCTTACTAAAAGTGTACTTAATTTTTTAAAGGCAAATGGCATTGATATTAAAGACTGCCGTGGTCAAAGTTATGACAACACCAGCAACATGAGTGGCAAGTTTATAGGATTACAAGCACGAATTAATTGATAATGATAATTACTATGCAAATTAAAAATGTATGTGTTCAAATATGTTTGTGTTGTTTTATTGTTTTTTTTTAAATATAGGGCCCTTTTCTTAACATATGCTACAGGCCCCGCACTAGCTTAATCCGGCCCTGGTTGGTGATGGTATTTGGCCAAAAGATTAAGGAACGAATATTGATGTGGATCAATTGCGAGTGGTAGTTTATTCTCATTAAGGAGAGTATTGGTTGTACATAGTGTTTAATTCTGTCTTATGTCCATTTCATTATTATTATTTAATTATTGTCGTGGTACGGAAGGGTGTAGGATGGTTTTTGAGAGCACGTGGGTTCAGTTGGAGATATATATTTCTCTTCTCGCTCCTTATGGAGCATGGAGCCACCAATATGGCTGGCCTCGCAGGAAACCTGTACAACGCATCCATTTGCCCATGCAGTAGTGGTTTTGATAGCAATGTGTGTTACATGGTGAGATTGCTAGCATCATGCACAACACCACACTAGTGTCATTAGACGACATGCATGAACTGAGTGTGTGTGCGTGATAGTTAGATGCTTTAGATGGCATGGAAGAACGGGTTTGGCAGGTGAGAGTATGGTGTTTCTCATTACTTAATTATGATAATTTTAACTAGTCAGTGCTTTATCTTTATTTGCGTTTCAGGTTAGAACATGGGTACTGGCTGGGTGTTTGTTTGATGTTTGTTTATTTGTTTAGTGTTTGTTCATTTGTTTGCTTTGTGGGTTTGCGTCACTGAAAGGGTTCTATGAATAAATACAGCTCCTGTCTTAGAATCAAGACCTGAATTGCGTTCGTTTTTGTAATCGTTACAACGCAGTGGTCAATAGTGTTTATGACGCAATTTTTGACCACAGCTCATGTTCCGCGCACGTGAAAGCAACAAAATTTGGGGTGAACACTATTCACTGACTACGCAACTGAAACCCTATAAAAGGATAACGCTACACACAAAAAATTCAGTTCATTTTCAAGCAGACATTTATGGCGTCTCTATCGATAAATTTAAGGAACATTGCTATTGACCGACTGCATGTAGGCGAAAGTCAAAGTCAGGTTGCCAGGCATCCAAACGTGCATCAGAGTACCATCAGTCGACTTTGGCACCGGTTCCAAGCCACTGGCTCAGTTGAAGACTGGCATCGCAGTGGACGACCCAGAGTGACAACAGCAGCGGAGTATCGCTTTATTCGGCTTCGTCACCTCAGAGACAGGTTTACAACAGCTTCCTCAACTGCCCAGTCATTGCCTGAAGGACGTCATGTGTCTGATCAAACTGTCCGGAATAGACTGCATGACGCTGGACTTTGGGCACAACGACCTCACCGAGGACCTGTCCTTACGCGCTGCCATCGCCAAAATCGACTTTTTTGGGTCAACCAGCATCGTCCCTGGGCAGCTGACAATCAATGGAGACGTGTCTGGTTTAGTGACGAATCTTTCTTTTTGTTGCAGCGTCATGATAGACGGCGTAGGGTCTACCGTAGGCGAAATAACGTTTTGCCCTAAATTGCGTTGATGAAGCTCAGCCGCATGGTGGTGGAGGTGCAATGGTGTGGGGAATGATCAGTTACAACGGAAGGAATCAATTGGTGCCCATTGAAGGAGGCTTGAATGCGCAACGATACGTCAATGAAATTCTTCGACCCCATGTCCTTCCACTTTTGGCTGCCCAAAGGTCTGTGTTTCAACAGGACAGCGCCAGACCCCATTGTGTACGGTTGACCACGCAGTTCCTGACTGCCAACAACATTCTCACCCTTACCTGGCCATCCCTGTCTCCAGACATGAGTACGATTGAGCACCTGTGGGATGAGCTGCATAGGCGTGTTTGTCGCCGAGACGTTGCTCCAGCTAATCGTCGTGATCTGTTCCAGGCACTCCAGGAAAAGTGGGCAGCCATCCCATAGGCCCACATCAGACGTCTGATCGCATCCATGCCCAGGAGATGCCAGTCGCTGATCGATGCAAGAGGAGGCCACACACCATACTAACGGGAAAGCCCGTACGCCAAAAAACTCTCGTGGCCCAGATGCAAAACAACTGTCAATTGATTGGTTGAACCCTAAGGTATTCTTGTGTGCAATTTGAACAATTAACTCATTAAATTAAAAAAGTTATTGAATGTCAAAATTATGACTATGTGTGTGCCTTCAGTAGCTATGCGTTTCTTTTTTTGAACAGTATATATATATATATATATATATATATATATATATATATATATATATATATATCTATATATATATATATATATATATATATATATATATATATATATATATATATATATTGTTGGGTCGTTCATTCTAATGGTAAAGAACTTCATTACGCGAATGGTTGCAAAGGAACAAAAATGTCAGAAAATGTTCTTCAAAACGAACTCCAACAAGTAGTGTTTAACTGGTCACTTACTGGCAGCACACAAGTCTGTGATGACTGTACATATATTTTATTTAACGTGACACATACGGAGTGGAACACACAAGACGATCATGGTTACAGATTACAGATGCAAATGTCATACTTTAAAGTTGCTGATCATACTCTTAAATTCTTGGAGATTCTTCAACAATCAAGTCCTCTTCTATCCAAGTGAGCTGAGGATCACTTCTGTTACCCTCTAATATACATTTACAATGAAGTCCGTTGACCTTCTTCCAAGGACGTCTATCGTGGTAAACGGATTCATGTTCAAGGATCAATCTTTGATATCATACCCGTAAAATTCCCAGACTTTCTTCATACAATACTTATGTAGCATATATATAATCCAGACAAAGTCATACACGGCAATACAATCAGGTTAGAGTCTTCTGTTGACTAACCTCTCTATATCCATGCCACGACTTTGGCATTGACAAAAAACGGCATATAAAACATGTGAAGCATACAAATGGATTAACTTCGTTTACTCGTAGGTATCCTCCCTCTACGGTAATTCAAAAGGGCTAACGACTCCGTCTGTTCATTCTAGGAATGACATACTACGATGAATTCCCGCTAGACCAAAACTAGGAGCGGCCTGATACTTTAATTTAACTCAATAAACATTCGATGTGACATGGGGCGACACTTACTTGATACTTCCACTATTGGCTTCATCATGAATACCAGTAGATATCATTACAAAATAATGGCTTCTTCAAACTTGCCAGAAAAATCCAAGAAACATATATCGGACATAAACATGGTCCGAACTGCCCCGTTCAAAACATGACGTCACAATCCCCTAACTAGGTTACCCGTGCGTCCAAAGCAACTCACACTGCATTGTGCACGTCAGTGCGTGAATCAATCGAACGCACAAATAATATAACTATATTAAGACTGGTGCGTACATTTGGCAGGACCGAAGACTACCCCCTTTGGTAATAAATGTACGTAACAGCTCCCTTATTACCTCCCCTTAAAAAAATTAATTCTATTAATTTTTTTGAACTTAGTACCCGAGAGAGGTGAGTCAAAACTACCACAAGATATATGAAATGCATAAAGTTATACCATATTAAGAAAAGAATATTAAACGAAATCAATATAACTAAATGATAGTATGCATTAAAGCACACATCCACCATCGACCTACTTTGGAACGATGTGGTAATATTCGAAGTAAAAACAAGTTGAAAATGAAAAATGAAAAAACCATTAAAAAAAAGATGATAATAAAATTCAACTAAGTTTTCAAAAAAAAAAAAAAAATTTGAAACATATGATTTCAAAAATGAAAATGAACAGCAACACTGATGATGATCAATGACAAGAGAATCAATAAAACAGAAAAATTGAAAATACAATGTGCAAAAATGAAGCAATGCAAAATTAAACACTTTAAGAATCAACACCCTTAATGTTTTCTAACACTAGTACGGTTGACTAGTGATCTAACAGTGAGATATCATAACTAAGACCCGTGAATGCAGGTATTACGTGACAACTAAGAAAGTTAGTATGTGTGTGTGATCCATAATCAATTAAATAGATTAAATTGAATTATTCTAATTTATATATTTCTTAATTACTAACAAATAACCAGTTACTAATATATTCTAAGTAATTCCAATATCACTATCAATATGTCAATGTTCAGTTACAACTAGTTAGTAATCGACGAGACGATGTTCTCAATGTTCCATACACGATAAAATATATTCTCGAACACGATATGTAGTGTAATATGTTCCATAGGAATAACAAATGTATATTTGTCGCTCTTAACAATGTTTCCATACTAATAAAAAGGTACTGTAGTACCAATGTTCCCGTACTAATAAAATGTTACTCTAATACCACTGTTCCCGTTCTAATAAAACGTTACTATAGTATCAATGTTCCCGTACTAATAAAATGTTACTACACAAGAAGTAATGTTATAATCTATAAGTAAGTATATCCTGAAAGTTATACTTATACGAATACTTCAGTTATATAAACAGTCTTTATAAATGTACAATCAATGATAATGTACAAAGTTATTCATGTTATCGGTGAGGATGTTTCAACATCTGGAAGTGGTTTAGTTTCGACAAGTTCGCTTGGGCATCTCGACAAACAGTCTGCGAACACATTCTTCACTCCAGGAATAGCTCGTATTTCAAAATTAAATGGTTGAAGCGCTATAGCGTAACGCGCTGACTTCGATGATTTAACGTTCTTCGTGTTCAGTGCGGTAAGAGCTTTTTGGTCAGATTCCACCACAAAGTGTGAGCCGAGGAGGTAACGTTCCAGTTTTGTGATTGCCCATACTAATGCGAGGAGCTCTTTATCCAGAACAGAGTATTTGAGTTCGCTCTCCGTAAGTTTTCTGGACACGTACATCACCGAAAATAAGGTGCCGTTGTATTCCTGCATCAAAACTGCAGCAATAGCGTAAGAAGATGCATCACTGCGAAGAATGAAAGTGAGATTTTTGTTAGGCAACCTCAAAAAAGGTTCATTTGAAAAAAATCGTTTTATATAGTCTAACGCCGTTTGGTGATCCTGCGACCACTTTATTACATTAGATGTGCCTTTCTTCAGTAGAGACGAAAAAGGTGCAGTTATAGTAGACAAATGAGGGATGAATTTTGAATAGAACTGTATTAGTCCTAAAAAAGATCTAACTTGTTTTTTTGTCTTAGGTGCCGAGATGTTTAAAATTTTAGAGACGTTACTGTCTTCTGTATACATGAAACCATGACCTATGCGGTGACCCAGAAATGAGATGTCATGAAAACCGACAAAAGCCTTTGAAGGTTTCGCTGTTAAGTTATAATCCCGTAAGGTAGAAAGTAAAGCTTTTAATCCATGAATATGTTCATCCCAAGAGTCACTGAAAAGACAGATGTCATCTATATAAGTAATGACATCGGGACGATGAGACAATATGCGGCGCATCATGCGTACAAAGGTAGCTGGCGCATTCATTAATCCGAATGGCATAAAATTCCATTGAAAAAGACCCCGTGGCGTCGAGAAAGCGGTGAATGGCTTTGCTTTAGGAGTGAGTGGCACTTGCCAATAGCCCTTTGAAAGGTCAAATTTCGAAAAGAATGTGGCATGAGATAATTTCTCCAATAAGTCGTCTAAAAGAGGTAACGGTTCCGCATCGAATTTTGTAACTTTGTTTAATTTCCTGTAATCTACGCAAAGACGTATATTGTTGTCCTTCTTCCTAATGATTACCATAGAAGAAGAATATGGTGATGAAGATGGTTCAATTATATTTAATTGAAGCATCTCATCCAATTCCTTATCAACCTTATCACGAAAGTGTAAAGGGATAGGATATGGGCGAACTCGAATAGGCGTATCGTCAGTTAGAATAATGTCATGTTGGATGACTGACGTATGACCTGGGATGTCAGTGAGGACATCCTCATACGAGTGTAGAATATTAGAGACTTGCTGACGTTGATCAGCCGAAAGAGTAGATGAGATTGTAACATCATTCCATTTCTCAGTGGAATGGAGTGGTACAACTGGTATTGGTAGTTGTACATCATCGAAAGAAGATTCTTCTTCTTGGATGACTGACAAACTAGAATAGTGTTGAATAGGAGGTGTAGGATCGTCAGTTGCCTGGAACACTGTCTGTAGATAATCAGGACGTGAGTAATACTCCTTCAACATGTTAATGTGGAAGGTTTTATGTTTACCATTAACATCAACGATGTAGTCGACATCGGATATTCTTGAGATGATCCTGAAAGGACCTCTCCAGGTAATTAAAAGACGATTGTTATGCGCAGGGAGTAATGCAAAAGCTTCGTCACCAGGAATAAGCTGGCGAAGACGTCTATACTTGTTTGCAAATAGACGAGCTTTTTCTTTGGCTTGTTCGGATGATGCAGTAGCTAGTCTACAAGCATCTATGATTCTCTTTCTCAGAGAGATCACATACTCATAAGAGGATTGAGTTTCCTCTTCAATATTCTCGTCAACCAATAAGTCGTGGATTAACGACATCGGACCGCGTGGTTGCATGCCAAAAACTAGCTGGAATGGAGAAAACCCCGTGGCTTGATTTTGTACTTCGCGATACGCGAACAGAGCAGCGGGTACGACCCGATCCCAGTCTTGGGGATGGTCTTGGGTCATCTTACCCAACAACTGCTTGAGTGTCCTATTGAGACGCTCAATTAACCCATTTGACATCGGATGATAAATAGAACTAAGAGATCTGTCTATACCTAATGTCTTCATAACTTGAGACATGGATTCAGAAATGAACTGAACCCCATGATCCGACAAGATTTTCCGTGGAAAACCAATGCGTGAGAAGATTAACATCAATGCCTCTGCTACACTGGCAGATGAAGTGTTCTTGAGAGGGATGGCCTCAGGCCAACGAGTGCACATATCAATGCACGTAAGAATATGCGTATGCCCTCTAGCAGATGGAAGCATCGGACCAATAATGTCTATAGCCATTTTATCAAATGGTCTAATCGGGATGTCCGCAGCTTGAATAGGAGCCGCATGAAATGGACCCCGTACCTTAACTTCCTGACATATCAAACAGGACCGACAATAGAGAGTGATGTCCCTATGGACGCCTGGCCAGTAGAATGCCGAAAGCACTCTGGATTTGGTACGCGAAAAACCCATATGGCCCGCACATTGCGAGTCATGCGCATGTCGTAATATACGAGATCTCATAGAGGATGGGACTAAGATCTGATAACATAAGGATGAATCCTTTTCCCGTATTACTCTAACCAAAATCCATTTTTAAGTATAAAGTCATGTCTAGATTTTGCAAGTTTGTTGCTGGTATTCTTTTTGTTCACATACTGAAAAATTTTTTTTAATGAATCATCATTCTTTTGCAATGTTGCAAACAACTCCCGTGAAATAGGAGCATCATCATCACAAGTGGTATGAACTGTAGGTTCAATAGGTGTATCATGCGACATATTAGTAGCTTGCGCTCTAGTCACTACTGCATTTGCAGTTTGAATATGTCGCTCTTCCCATTCAGCTATTTGCTGTGGTGTACACTCTTTAATACCATGTATGCGACCAAGTATTACATCACAAATTGGATTCGGAAGGAGACATGCCTGGATCTTTCCTGAAAAATATGGTGTATTAAGGTCAATAATAGCAGTGGGAAATGTTTCAACGGTGCCACCAAAAGTCACACACTTGACAACCCTGCCCGTGGCACAACTTGGGTTGATCAGCGAAGTCCGGACGCCCACAGTACTACAACCTGAGTCAAATAGGAGAGAGCATGAAATGTTGTTGACAAATCCCTTGTTAAACTTAAGAGAGCCCTGTCCCTGGTGTACTGACGCAGCAGTGGCCGTACAGACTACAGGTAGACTAGGCAAGGTATGTCCGCAACGCAGCGTCGTGATCGCCTTAGGCTGGAAAAGAGTCGAGCATTCTGGACAGTCTTTCACCTGGGTACAATCAAGAGAACAAGACATAGCATTGTGAGTTTCAGCTACTTTACCCTGTTCAATGTTAGCCTGTGTATCACTTAAAGCGACATTAGAATGTCTACCCATATTACTCGACGATCTATCTCTACGACGCGATCGATTTTGATTATTTGCATTAAAATTGCCATAATTGTCGTTTCTGCTTGAGTTAAAATTTGGATGAGTCCGATAATTTGTATAATTAAAGTTATGATGTTCTTTAAAATTTTTATTCCAAGAACCTTGTCTGTTTTGCGGACCCTGAGATCTTGATCTCCAGTTTTGTTTATTATAATGTCCTTGATTATTTTTAACATTATTGTTACCAAAATCTCGCGATCTGTGAGCTTGGTTCCAAGAAACATTAAATGGAGCAGATTGTTGAAATTGCTTCCCTTTGTAAAAGTTATCATTGTTAAAATTGTAATTATTTCCCTTATTGACATACCTGTCAGCACTAAAGGAACGATTTCGTGAAAAATTGTTTTGTTGTGATGCAAAAGCAACAGGCAATTCATTCTTAATCTGTGCATTACTTAGATCCATGGTAGGGTGAGTAGTGCAGAAATTTTTTGCATGTTCTTCTAAGTCTTTCATAGATAAAGGTTTCCGTTCGTGTAAAAATGCGAGAAATGTAGGATTTACAGACGATAGTACCTTATCGCGCATCAGTAAATCGAAGAGACCTTCATACGACTTTTCAATTTTGGATAATTCGATCCATCTTTCTAGGGTTAGTCGTATTTGTGACAGAAAATCACTGAAATTTCTGCTTGATTGCGGTAGCAATGTACGAAATCTTAATCGGTATTCATCTTCTGTCATTTGAAATTTCTTCAGAAGTGCGGCTCTAAGAGCATTATAATCATTCTTCTCATTAATACTGGTAGTATGATAAACTGCTAAAGCATCCCCAGTAAGTAACCTGGATAAATATGTGCAATACAGTGTTTTATCCACGTTATAAGACCTACAAGTGGCCTCAAATCTATCTAGGAAAAATATTACGTCATCCGACGGGGGATTAAATTTAGGTAATTTAAGGTGAATTTCCTTAAAATGATCATGTCTGGATGAAGTTTGGCTTTCAAAAGTTCTCTGAGAATTAGCTTCCTGAGTTAACCTAAGTCTCTCATATTCTGACTCTGCTAATTTTAGTTCATGCTGTCGTTTTTTATCATTCTCTTCCATCTCAAGCTGAAGTCGTTTTGTATTTTGTTCAGCTATTAATCTTCTTTCTTCCATTTCCTTTTGTTTATTTTCCATTTCCTTTTGTTTAACTTCCATTTCCTTTTGTTTAACTTCCATCTCAATTTTACGTCTTTCTTCAGCCTCCCTTTGCTTCTGTTCTGCCTCTCGCTGAAATCGTTTCTCTTCTAATTCAGCGGCTAATCTCATTTTTTTCTCCTCTTCCTCAGACTCAATCCGTTTTTGATCTGCCTCAAATTGAAGTTTTTCTAGTCTTAAAGTTTCTAACTTTCTCTGTTCGGCTTCTATTTCTTGAGCTTTCTTATATTCTGCAAGTGCAAATGCTTTTGCTTCATCAGGAGCCATCTGAAGAACTTTTGCTTGCTTAATGAAATAATCTAGTGAATATATTATGCTTTATAAGTAGTCACAATACTCTTGATTTATAAAATGATAATTAATCAATGTAAATTAATTAACCTTGTTACTATAACAAGTGTTCTTCGTTCCTGTCCTAGAACGGTATATTTTGTTATCATACAATTATGAAATATGTTAATAATCAATACAGTAATTTATGTAATGAAATGTCATGAAATCAACAACGTGAAAGACAATAGAAACATTACCGACAAGACAAGATAATTAAAGACGAGTGAACACAATCGTAGAAATCGACAAAAATAGAAATGTGTAACTAAAATAGAATATCGTAAAAATTTACGATGACAACTACGATCAGATACTCAACAGGACAATTGACAACACAGTGTAAAAACATAGGTTTTGTAAAAAACTGAACGACAGGAAAGGTGAGACGGACGCATAATACAAACAAAATTCATCATAAAACTAAATACGAGTAAAAATAACTACGAGAACAACAATTAAAACTTGACGGAACAGCTAAACAGATACTATCATAAGGAACAATTAGCGATCGGAACTTCGGCAAGGTTTCTAGCCTTGGACCGGAATTATCGCTCAATTGAAACTTACAAGTTGAGCCCTACAGAACGTCTGACGAAGAGCCCGAATTGGCTTCGAGATGGATCTCGTTCGTCAGATCAACCTCCCTACCTCCCACGACGAATGTACAACATATAACATATAACATGGAAAATGTAAAGATGGACATAAGTATAGAAGGCACAGCTAAAAGTAATAAAATGTACAACGAAAGCACGTTATACTCATCTCGCGTGTGCCGGGAAAAAACAATGTGCCTCGTCTCCGTGGATGTACGTCTGAGGATAAAATACTTCGCTCTGCGTATATAACAACAGCTCGCACGTAATAATGACGAATAGGTGATCCCAAGGCAGTCAGTCACTGTAAAACTTGACGTGGAGGTTGATTGATGACCTTGAGCATTTGGTAATCGTAAGTTGATTCTGATTCATCATCACACTAGGTTCCAAGTTTGAGATGTTGTCGCCTTGAAAGTTCAAATCTTCTTTTCAACCGATACTTGGATTGAGTACGTTCCTGTGAAATTATTTATTTCCAGACCACACTGGCATACCATTTACTGTTGGGTCGTTCATTCTAATGGTAAAGAACTTCATTACGCGAATGGTTGCAAAGGAACAAAAATGTCAGAAAATGTTCTTCAAAACGAACTCCAACAAGTAGTGTTTAACTGGTCACTTACTGGCAGCACACAAGTCTGTGATGACTGTACATATATTTTATTTAACGTGACACATACGGAGTGGAACACACAAGACGATCATGGTTACAGATTACAGATGCAAATGTCATACTTTAAAGTTGCTGATCATACTCTTAAATTCTTGGAGATTCTTCAACAATCAAGTCCTCTTCTATCCAAGTGAGCTGAGGATCACTTCTGTCCGTTGACCTTCTTCCAAGGACGTCTATCGTGGTAAACGGATTCATGTTCAAGGATCAATCTTTGATATCATACCCGTAAAATTCCCAGACTTTCTTCATACAATACTTATGTAGCATATATATAATCCAGACAAAGTCATACACGGCAATACAATCAGGTTAGAGTCTTCTGTTGACTAACCTCTCTATATCCATGCCACGACTTTGGCATTGACAAAAAACGGCATATAAAACATGTGAAGCATACAAATGGATTAACTTCGTTTACTCGTAGGTATTCTCCCTCTACGGTAATTCAAAAGGGCTAACGACTCCGTCTGTCCATTCTAGGAATGACATACTACGATGAATTCCCGCTAGACCAAAACTAGGAGCGGCCTGATACTTTAATTTAACTCAATAAACATTCGATGTGACATGGGGCGACACTTACTTGATACTTCCACTATTGGCTTCATCATGAATACCAGTAGATATCATTACAAAATAATGGCTTCTTCAAACTTGCCAGAAAAATCCAAGAAATATATATCGGACATAAACATGGTCCGAACTGCCCCGTTCAAAACATGACGTCACAATCCCCTAACTAGGTTACCCGCGCGTCCAAAGCAACTCACACTGCATTGTGCACGTCAGTGCGTGAATCAATCGAACGCACAAATAATATAAATATATTAAGACTGGTGCGTACATTTGGCAGGACCGAAGACTACCCCCTTAGGTAATAAATGTACGTAACAATATGTATATGTATATGTATATATATATATGTATATGTATATGTATACAGTACTTTGCAAAAAAAAATGGCAGTCATATTTTCGCTACGCAGCACACTCATAGAAGCAAATAATAATAAAAACTGTATGTCCAGAGGAAGATTGGTATCTCCCCTATCTATTAACAGTGGTTTCAGTACAATATAATGTTGCCTTCTACAGCAAGGCAAGCCTGGATGCGGCGAGGCATACTTCCCACAAATGTTTGTAGGTAATTGAGAGTCAGACTGTCCCAGTATTTTTCAGCTACCTTCTTCAATTGTTCAACGTCTCTGAGTCCACTCTTTTTTAAATGATTCTTGAGTAGTGCCCAAACGTTTTCAATTGGGTTTTGATCGGGACTGTTGCTGGGCCACTTCAGCACTATCACATTCTTCTCTTGCAGCCATGCTTTGGGGGTATGAGCTGTATGGTTTGGGTCATTGTCATGTTGAAATGTGCACCCATCGGGGTACATGACCTGCATAAATGGCAGAAGGTGTCCCTCTAGTATGTCGATGTACCTTTCTTTCGTGAGAATTCCTGTGAAAACACACAGTGGGGTGGCACCTCTTGCTGACACCCCTCCCCAAAGATGGAATTTCTAGGTATGTTTCGGTCGCTGGTACACAGGCGTTACAGAGCCTTTCGTCCAAATATTTATTTGAGCAGGATAAGACCAAAGAGAACATTCATCTGAAAAAATCACATTGTCCCATGACAAATTTTGTTGTTCGTGGCACCAGTTCAAGCGCATCTGTTTGTGAGTCTCTGTGAGCAATGGTGACGAAATTACCCGCTTTTTTGTGTAATTCATCCTGTGTAGCTCCCGGTTGACAATACCATTAGATACCTCTGGGCTTCCCAACTCGATCATGCGCTGCCGTATGTTTTCTACACTCTTCATTGGCCCAGCCCGAACGATTTCGGCGAGACACCGATGGTCCTTTGTGACCAAAATTCTTGGCCTCCCACTACCTTCTTTTCGCTCGATTCCATTACCTGCTTTTAATTTACTCACAACTCTGTAGACAGTCCGCTCAGGAATGTTCAAGGTTTTAGAAATGATGGAACATGTTTGATTTCCTTCATTCCAAAGCTGTGAAATTAACATACACTTTGACTTTGTATCCATTTTCTGCCACTAGCATTAGAAATTGTCGTCTGCTCTTATATCAAGGGACGTTACTCTACGCTAATTTTTTTTTACTTTTGGTAGTGTTTGCTCACTTAAGTGGAGTGCAAATTTGGGGCAGAACATGCATATTTAATTAGATTTCAGCTTATTTAGCTGAGCAATATGACTGCCATTTTTTTTGCAAAGTACTGTATATATATATATATATATATATATATATATATATATATATATATATATATATATATATATATATATATATATATATATATATATATATATATATATATATATATATATATATATATATATATTTATATATATATATATATATATATATATATATATATATATATATATATATATAATTTATTTATTTATTTTTAAAAATTAGTCATTCGAGTGCAGACATTAAATTCATTCAACTAATTGATGGAGTCAACTGTGGCTTTATATTTATGTAGCTAACATGAGATTTATTCAGGAAAAATTTGATCAAAATGAATAAAATTGATTTGTTATGGGAAAATAGTTAATTTAACTTGACTTCATATGAAGATCTTAACTGATGGTGGGATTTTAAAAAACAAAGTTCGTAAGTACTCGGTACTTAACTAGCAATGTATGGTTAATCGTTATCGTTGACTTCTGGTTCAGTCACTGTTGGTTCCCAGTCAAGTTTTGACGTCTCTTTCTGTTTCAGTTGTCTAGTTATTTGGTAGCAGCACGTTTCTGACGATGCGAGAGTAACTATTTCAGGTGTCCTCTTCGAGTGTCCTCTAGACAGGTCTGTTGTAAATGGTTTGCAGCGTCGACTTGTGGCAACTAGTACCAAAAACTGACAGAAACATACCTGTCGTAAATCGTCATTCTCCTGATGTAAGCATCAGGTGATCTCTGACTTCCTCCACCTTTCACCTTCCTCAGATTTTACCCGATGTCCCTAAGCATTAAATCTCAACCCGTTGAGTCGGATGTAACTGTGTTATGAGAGCAGAAGAATGCAAATTTACTCTAATTTTAAATACATTTGTACAAACTTTAATTGGAAATTATCGACATAAAAATATATATACCATGTTATTAAAGTCATCCATTCCCCGCTCACTATGGAACCTGGGGCCGGCCACCTTCTGCTATTGATTTTTTGTTAGGACCCGCAGGAAACAGTCACCAGCTCTTTCGGTGGTTGTTTATGTGTCATGTTCTTTTATATGATGATGTTTCCAGCCTCGTTATGGAACTGCACATCATTAAGTAAGTCACACATGTTTTCGTGGTTGAGTACAGTGTAGAGTATTTGTCGAGTTGGACAATAGTAGTGAAATCGACAAGGAATAGTGGACTGACAGAGTTATAGATTACACACACAGAAAGGTGTAAATAGGAGATGGACTTGAGACAACCTGGAAGAAGATTTATCAAAGTGATCTCTCTCTCCAAGCCTCAACTCACTTTTACTGTCTAAGCCCCTCCTGCTCTCACTCTTTTCTCTTATCAAACATAGAGATTATAGTAAAGAGCTAAAACAAGTTTAATTATGGATGGAAAAGGGTCGGGAACAGCGCATTAATAAATGTGTAAACTTTATTAAAGAAGAAAAGTATGGAATTAATGCATATCATCATACACAGCATAAATTACATCAAAAATCAAAATATTCATCAATAGTCATCAATAATGCAAATACACACCCACAAACACACACACACACCACCAACACTCATAAAACCTGTAGAACACGGAGAAAATAACTAAGCTGTCTGACAATGGGTCCGCGTTCGTGGGACCAAAGGCGATAGCTCCAGAAAGTGTCTTACAAGTACATATCCTTCAAGGTGAATGAAGTGAAATACAAAACTTTCCTTGTCGGGCTAAACGTTGGTGACCCCTAATTGCACGAGGGAACACTGGAAGACGCTGTTTACCTCCGGCGGACCAAATAAACGAACTGAGCGACAGCCTGTCCGTTTTTTCGTGGGACCAAATGTGCTAGCTCCAGAAAGTGTCTTACGGATAAATATCCTTCAAGATGAATGAAGGGAAATACCCAACTTTCCTTGTAGGTGCTATACGTTGGTGACCGTTACTTGCGTGAGGGGGGCTGGAACTCTGTCCATAGATGGCTGCTCATACGTGCGAGGTTTTAAGTATCCAGAAAAATACACCAGAAGAAGTCACTTGAGGACACGGAGTCCCAGGCGCTCTTATCCGGCGCTAGGCTCTGCTTGGCCGTAAATCCTGTTTAAACTGGTTTGGCTGTGGTTTGCTGAGTGCCCCGTTTAGGCACCCAAAGTCGGGTGATATCAGATTCTGCTATAGGCATGCTGGGCGGTTTTGATATTCTGGAAGCGGCAATGCTCTGGCTGGTAATCCAATAGGCGAGTAGAGAACTACTACTGCATTTGGTGATTCCAGATTTAGCGTTGGCTCCGTTGCACTGCGTGAGCTTAACTTGGCGTTGACAAAAAGGGGTTTTGATTCAGGAACGGGGTTGACGATTCGTTGCTAGATGTATACAGAAACCCTCTAGATCGAAGAGTATATGACGTTCTTTGCCTGACTGGAGTCTGCTCTAGCGATTCGGTCTCCCTGAAACTGAGACCCCAAAAAGACACCCTTTACCTCAAGCAACAACAAAATCAATCTAATGTTTTATAACCTAGTCATGCTCCGCTCCTTCTATTCTATCAATTATAGCATGTGCCCGCATAGGCTTAATATCTTTTGTACACCCATGTAACTGTCATTAAATGTTCTGACAACAAAATCTACTCCTCTTCTTCCAATCTCAACATACAGGAGACCTAACCTTGTAGTTACAGTGAAATGAATATGCTTATTCATCTTACAACATTAAATGAATTTACATAAACAGATTACAGCATGTGACATTACACAAATAAATCGTATGTCCTCTTGGGGAAATATATTAATATTCCACAAAATGAGTACAAAGAAAATGCAATGTTCTTGCTATAATAATACAGTTGTGGCTAAATCATAAGATATAATTATATCTATGCCTGGTGACTGCTTTCTGTGAAAGTTATAGACTAGTGCCTAGCCACACAAGTAAGCATAAAATGATTCTCCCTTGCCACTAAAATATCTATCAAAAAGGAATCAGTGACTATCTCCTATAATCCAGAGTTATTGCCTGCATCTCACTATTCAGTTTTAAGTGACCTATCCACACCTGACATTATCTTACAGAAATGACAGTTAATTTAGCCTATTCTTAACCCATGATAAGCATCTGTAGACTGATTCTACGCCTAGTATCTGTCTGTAAGTTTAACATTTAACCCATGATAAACCGTAACAGTTTAAGCACCACTTAACTAAGGCCGTAGACAGCGCTACCTTATCACTGAACTAAATTACTAGGAGAAGTCCTCAAAAATGAAGTAAGTCACTTTCCTAACAGATATATGTAAAAGCTAACATGAATATATCATATTATAATAAGATATGTCAACTCACCCCGAAAAATGACTAGAGATAGGCCTTAACATTTAGTTCTGTTGTTAAAGTGCCTTAATTCTCATGATGGTCCATCTCGGGCAGAAAATATTCACGAATGTCTTTGTCTATTAAGACTCTTCTAGATTTATATGTTTACATACAACGCCACCCAGGACATCTGCATGACCTGATTCTACAGATGTATCGGCGCAATGCGTAATCAAGAGAGTAAGACAAAGGTTATTCTAGAGACATCAGAAGTCAACAACCGCAAGAAAATTCCCTCAGGTAGAGAAATGCATATTATGATCACTAATGCGTTCTAAGGGGCAAAAACCCAGAGACTGACCGCGATTGTTATCTCCCCCTGAAACAGATCAAACTCGTTACTTAGGCCTCAAAGGGTACCAGCCGCTCGTGATCAAACGTTTTAAAGCGACCAGAGAAATTCCCCTGGACGGACATGTGCGTGTATGTAATATTACCGCTACGCTGACCGTTTCTGACCAGTGGGAGATTTCTACTGAAAGCAAGAACGTAAACACCTCGGGTGGGGTTTGAGAAGGTGAAAAAAAGATAGAAAAGAAGAATACAAATGTCTAGGAAAACAGAACATTAAAAGAGTTAATAACATATGGAACGAAATGGTAAAATAAATTATCGGTCACGTGAAACATGTCCAGCCTTATTATGGAACTGCACATCATTAAGTAAGTCACACATGTCCAGCCTTATTATGGAACTGCACATCATTAAGTAAGTTACACATGTCCAGCCTTATTATGGAACTGCACATCATTAAGTAAGTCACATATGTCCAGCCTTATTATGGAACTGCACATCATTAAGTAAGTTACACATGTCCAGCCTTATTATGGAACTGCACATCATTAAGTAAGTTACACATGTCCAGCCTTATTATGGAACTGCACATCATTAAGTAAGTCACACATGTCCAGCCTTATTAAGGAACTGCACATCATTAAGTAAGTTACACATGTCCAGCCTTATTATGGAACTGCACATCATTAAGTAAGTTACACATGTCCAGCCTTATTATGGAACTGTACATCATTAAGTAAGTCACACATGTCCAGCCTTATTATGGAACTGCACATCATTAAGTAAGTCACACATGTCCAGCCTTATTATGGAACTGCACATCATTAAGTAAGTCACACATGTCTAGCCTTATTATGGAACTGCACATCATTAAGTAAGTTACACATGTCCAGCCTTATTATGGAACTGTACATCATTAAGTAAGTCACACATGTCCAGCCTTATTATGGAACTGCACATCATTAAGTAAGTCACACATGTCCAGCCTTATTATGGAACTGCAAATCATTAAGTAAGTCACACATGTCCAGCCTTATCATGGAACTGCACATCATTAAGTAAGTCACACATGTCCAGCCTTATCATGGAACTGCACATCATTAAGTAAGTCACACATGTCCAGCCTTATTATGGAACTGCACATCATTAAGTAAGTCACACATGTCCAGCCTTATCATGGAACTGCACATCATTAAGTAAGTCACACATGTCCAGCCTTATCATGGAACTGCACATCATTAAGTAAGTCCAGTCCAGCTTATTATGGAACTGCACATCATTAAGTAAGTCACACATGTCCAGCCTTATTATGGAACTGCACATCATTAAGTAAGTCACACATGTCCAGCCTTATTATGGAACTGCACATCATTAAGTAAGTCACACATGTCCAGCCTTATTATGGAACTGCACATCATTAAGTAAGTCACACATGTCCAGCCTTATCATGGAACTGCACATCATTAAGTAAGTCACACATGTCCAGCCTTATTATGGAACTGCACATCATTAAGTAAGTCACACATGTAAAATGCAAATAAATGTTGATAAAATGTACATATTACAATTTACCCCAATACGTTTCGGTGACTATATCCAGAATTTTGGCACTAGATGGCCGTAGTAACTACTACAACTGTTTAAGATGCCGTCGTCCCTCTACAAGTTGGGTTCCTAACTGTTTACACTTGATGAATATTTCTCAGACTTCGGTGCTAGGTATTAACGCTGAACGTTGACACTTTTCTAATTTTAAAAGATACTCCAAGTGACATTGGCCTGTCCTACTGGGAATCCTGGGTACGACTCTTTACTGTGGCTGTGATCTCCTGACGAAGGTAATAGGTGCAGCTGGAAAATTTTCGAAACGCGCTCGGTTTGAAAGTTTAAATGTTGCCCACGCACAAATGACACCTTGTGTGGTTCCATTGGGTGAAAACTAATTACAATTTAGTTTAGTTTAATTTCTAATTTCCTCTACACCTCTACACTTCACGGTAGAAGGTAAGTTAATTTCTAATTTCAAACCAACCGCAAGGTAAGGAGTCTCATTGTTAGTAAATGTTACCATGTGATGATATTGCCTCTCTTGCTCCACAGTAGTGGTCCAACAATGACAAACTTTGAGTACAAAACTAAAGGTCTTCAAATATATCAGCCTTCACTCAAGATTACTCTTGGCAGAGATAACAATAGAAGAATGATGCTACTATTTAAGGGAGCTTCACAAGGATTTTAGGATTTAAAACATAACAACTGTACCATCTCAGCTGTCATGAACTTATTATCTTTCCGTCCCTTCTGTGAGGAAAAAGAAATTTTCTCGTATTTTCTGAGCCACTGTAATGATTCAGTGAAATGTTACTTTAATATCTCTGAGTGTTTATGTATTTAAAATAACTGAGTCACATTGGTGCAATTCACTCAATAATGATTAAATCAACTATCAATTTGTATTTACAGGTAACAAACTAATAATCAATTATAAAAGGGGATTGACATAAGTCTTGGGCCTGACCATGAAGGACATGTCACAGAGAGCTGAAATTCTGTATAGTGTTCATTCCTTTTCAATATAACCACCATCTGAATTGACACACTTCTGCCATCTCTGCTTGACCTTGAAAAGACCTTGGGAGTAGAACACCCTATTTTTCAAACTAAACCAGTCATCACATGCCAGTATAACCTCTTCATTGCTGTCAAAATGATTTCCTTTTAGCTGTTTTTTTAAGATTTGGGAATAGAAAAAAGTCTGATGGAGCCAAATCTGAAGAATATGGTGAGTGTGGAAGAATTTCAATGTTCAAATCATTGGCTGTTAGCTGCACAAGCCGTGCTTTGTGAGAGGGCGCGTTGTCTTGAAGCAAAGGAAAATTTTGAGTGCGCGTTATCCGTCGTTTCCTGGTCACAACCTTTCTTAGTTTGGTGAGAAGATCTGCATAGTACTGTCCATTAACTGTGTTGCCACGAGGTAGATAATCTTTCAAAAGGACACCTTTGCCGTTCCAAAAAAAAGTCAGCATCACTTTTCCTGCATATTTCTGCGCTCTCGGCTTGACAGGTGTTGGGGAGCCCGGGGTTTTCCATTGCATGCTGGCAATTTAGGATTCGGGGTCATAATGGTGTACCCAAGTCTCATCTACTGTCACCAGGGTCTCCAAAAAATTTTTTGATTGACACTTTTTGACCAACTGTTGACAGCAATTTACCCTCGTTTGCTTCTGTTCACATGTCAACAGTCGCGGAACCCAGCGTGCACACACTTTTCTCATGTTCAGTCTGTTATGTAAAATTCTATAAACTGATCTTTCATTTAGTTTTACTCTACTAGCTATCTCCACAATTGTCATTTTTCCATCCTGGTCAATGATTTTCTTCACTCTTGTTGCATTTTCATCGTTGCACTCTGAGGCTGGTCTACCAGATCTTGGCAGATCAGCAACATTTGAGCGGTCGCACTTAAACTGTTGACACCAGTTTTTTTACCGAAGTATATGATGGACAAGAATCACGAAATGCTGGTTCCATCTCCCTGTGTATTTATGTAGGTGTTTTTCTCTGAAACATCAGAAATTTTATCACAGCTCTGGCCTCCTTCTTTTCCATTGTTTCGTCAAATCTTTGGAGCAGCAGATCCGGTCAATAGGGTACATTGCGCCGTGCACCGCAGCAAGAAAACCCATTGAAGAAACAAATGCGTACTTCACACATTCAATGCAAATATGATGAACTTTAAATGTGCCAAGTTTCAACCTCCTCCTGTGACTCCTTCATGGTCAGGCCCAAGACTTATGTCAATCCCCTTGTAGTTAAGAAATTTAAAATAAGAAAAAATTAAGCAGTAACGTTTTCATCACTGGTAATGACTAAAGTGGCTACCATTAAAGTTGTTTTGCTGGGCCTGATTGCAATACATAACTTGCCAGATGTTGACGATGATTTATTGTTGGTGTTGGGTTCCGTCACTGTTGGTTCCCAAGGGTGTTGTTGGCTGTTCTGTCAATCGTTAAATGCTGTGGTAGTAGCACGTCACCTGTGGTAATGCTGGGAGTAACCACTCTAATTGTCCTGATATCGGGTGACCACAGACTTTTTGCAAGGAAACGTCCGAATACTGTCAGGCAACTGTTTAAGCTGTCGTACCTTTCAGGTGTGTTAGGTGTCTTCTACTTCTTTTTCTGCGATCAGTTTTGGCAGTCTAAACAAGGAGATGAGTTGCCTCCATGAATCCAGTCGTCAGCATGAGGTCCTCGAGGGTGCCCCCCAGTTTCTCTTCCACTTATGTCTCCTGGGGCCAGGTGTGAGCTCTCAAGTCGCCAAAGAGAAGGCACGTTTGCAGATTGTGTTCCGGAGTCTGAGGGCAATTTTGGCATGTGCACTGGTCATTTGGGGCAGCTTTTATTTTGTGGAGATGGGCTTGTAGTCTGCAGTGTCCTGTGCGGAGCCTAAAAATGGTGATTTGCTGTTTTCTGTCTAGCTTTAGGATGGGGTCTTGTGGGTAATTGCTGCTTGTTCTCTGGCTCCATGCATTTTTGTACTTTCTTTTGATTAGGTGTCTAACTGACTGCACTTGAAGTTGGATCCTAGAACTTAAAGCGCAAAGTGATGTCACTGGGGTTACTCTCTTCTAATCTTAGAATTCACCTTAAGTCCTATGGCCTGTTCTATATTTGGGTCCAAATACTCCGTGTTCCTGGCTATGATTTATTCTTGACAAAATTGGAAGTCAGTTAAGTGGTCTTATAAAGCTGTAAAATATAAGCAAAATTCTCCCCAACACGCCGAGGTTGCTACTTGGAAGAGAAATCGAATCAGACGCAGTCCATTTTTGCATCTCAAACGCCAAACCAATTTAGAATAAGTGATTGATTTTGGTAGGGATCTCCCTACTACCTTCATTTAGAACATTACTACATGAAAACATAAGATATAGCCCTGAATTTGTGATTTTCAAACGCCATGACCATATATAATCTTGTCACATCCGTTGTTACGTAATAGTTTACAAATTCACTACTACATCTGATCGATCATTATGATCTCCTTCAAAATGGTACTTTCTCGTAGTTGATTATTACAATAAATTCCATCTCCAAGAAGTATTACACCACTGTCCGTGTCTTAATTTTTAACAAGATTGTCATCTTCCGACATCCCAGTGAAATTGATCGGTTATTTGGGCACGTCATGTTTGCTAATTTCCGCCTAATCTCCAAATACAGTCTGTCATCCATATTAGAAATTGAGACAACATGGTGTGTGGCACTTATCTATAACCCATGTCCTCGTACCAAACGTTTGTTCTGTCAATCCGTCTCGCTAATTACCGATGCCATTTGTGTCGGGCGGAAGCTGTTACATTATGTAAACACTTCACCCTCCACAAATAGATGACGCTGTAGCTTCAAACAGGTTAAGAGGTCAGGTAATGGTAAGGGATTGACAATTAGGACAAGATATGATAAGACAGCCTTGAACGGTGAGAGCGTAAACAATAAACAATCAAAAGTTGCGCTTACCAGGGATGGTTCGAGTAAGTAAGGCCGGAGAAAATGAAGACCAGAGAAGAGAACGGCCGAAATGTGTCACATACCCCGACTCCTTGTTATTGACATGACCGTATAAGGTTTTGACTCTTGGGCGTTATTTTTAACAAAACCATTATATCACACAACATACTCTTAATTATTACGTCTGATAATCTCTTTCAAGGTTGCCCTCTCTTCGCATATTGTTTATTACAACAAGACATCTTGTTTAACTCTTAGTATACGAGCGGCCTTCTAGAGAGGCCGATGATCGATCCCCGTCAATAGCGAAAATTTATAGCTGAATGCATGTTTAAAACCACTGAACAATTTAGTTACGTGCATGATATAGGGGTTTCATTTCTTCACATTTTGATATATAACACTTATGTTATCTTTATAAATAAATTATTTATTGCAAAATCTGTAATGGTAGTCATGAAAGGCAGCTCGTATACTAAGTTAAGATATTTGTAGAAAATATTTGTAGAGAACTCTAACCATATTTTTAAAATCACAATAACCTTCAAGTTGTGCCGTATTTTTTCACGTCGCTTCAACGTTATCTCTTAAACAACCATCTGTTTTAACCACTATCAGACTCATTCACCAGGTGAGCTGAGGTATTTATGCAAAAACGTGTGGGCATAGGCGGCTTAATACGCCTATCGCTGGCGTCTTGAGCAGACAAGTGAAGATGGCATTGATTCCTGTCATTGCTAAACGCCGCAGGCCACAAAAGAAATATAAATATGTCAGAAAAGTGGCAAGCCGGTAAAGTACCTGGTGTCAACCCGAGGAGAAGATAGTCCTTTGCAGATGTAGGTGTAAACAAAAAATAATGATTCGCTAAATAACGTCAGTAGCATCGGAATAGACAGAAATAAAGAATCTGATGAATGTCATCTTGCGACAATATGTGAACAGCACAACCACGCTCGTTTGACACTTTGTTCTCACTAATTCGATTATTCTCTGTGAACCTGCTGCTAACTCGTCCTTTGAGAAAGAATAGGAAAAGCATAGACGGACTTTGGATACTGTTAAGATGTGAGGCTTTGAAGATAACTGGTTAATGGTGCCACGATATCAAGGCTTGGAGATAATGGGTTAATGATGTCAAGATAAAAGGCTTGAACATAACTGGTTAGTGATGCCGATATATGAGGGTATGAAGATAACTGGTTACTGGTACCCAAGATATCAAGGCTTGGAGATAACCGTTAATCGTACCAAGATATCAGGGCTTAGAGATAACTGGTTAATGGTGTTTCTTCTTCTTCTGTTTTACCCCACAGTTCCGCAAAGAGCAAAGAACTTTAACAAATGCATGCCAAGCCTCCTGTCCCGTATCACCAGGTCAAGGTCGTCCCGTGTCTTCCTTATCATTCTTTTCTGTCTGTCGTTCGGTCGGTTAATTGTTTTATTTGCCCCGTCTGAGTATATAGAGTGGATGTCGACAGATACGCGAGAAGGTATAGAAATAGATTTTGTTTCACAGGTGGTAGAATTTAGGAAAAAAGATCTGTCTCTAGAGTGGTTAGATTATTTCTTCCAGCCTATCCGTACGACTGTACTTTTAGTGCAAGACAGCTTTTATCTCCCTATCAAGAATAGATAAGTTAATCTACACAAACACAGCTATGCGACACAAGACACACAAAGGTGAAAACTAAGGATAAATGGGTATGGGTCTGGCCAACACACAAAGGTAAGTTTCTTTGTAGTTAATTATCATTAAAACTCGACAACATCAAAATATCTAAAGGAAAAGATCAAAGAGTCATTTACATGCACATGAAATAAAGCAGAAAAAAAACCGTGCACCCTCCCCAAATGGAGAAAAAGAACCGTACAATTTTTAACCCAAAAAGTTGAAGGTTAGCACTCTGTTACAGAATGAACAGTAGGGGTACTCTATGAGACCCAGTAAAATAAACAAACTTTCAGACAAATAAGATATATGGATAGTTTTCCCTCAAACAAGAAAATACTCGCACACTCTTGCAAACAGTGACCACTCTCATACCCTTACCTAATTTCCTGGTATGGCAGGTCTGTAATATCCTTTGGTAACAGTATTACTCCGTGAACATAACTCAATTTACTTAATATTCTGTCACCCCAGTTGTCACAGCTCTCAATTGGCCCCAGTCCTTCCCCCGAAATTAATTCATGAGGTGAACGCCTAATATGGTTTCGTCACCTAAAAGTGTTATTACAACTAGTTACAAAAAAGTGAGAGAGTTCTTGAGGTTCACTCTTAAGCAGGAAAAATACTTCCAGTATTGGGAAAACATTTGGTTGCTAGAACTGATGATGGTTCTTCTATTAGCCAACTTGTGGCTGGTAAAAACATATATATTAAAAACGCACTACTATTATATATACTGATGCCGAGAACCTGGAAAAAAAAGTGTGGGAATGGATTTTCCCCGTGTTTGTCATGAGGTAGAGAGCAAATGGCTGCTGGAATGGAAAGTGCATGATTCAACCCACGGGTTTGTATACAGACTACATGAAAACAATAAAAGTTACACGTGCAACACGATTCTTAACAGCTATGATACTGAAAATGTGTACGCATTGTGGCAGTATACTCGGTATAAAAAGGCCGTTGAGACAAAACATCCAGTACATGTGCTTGAAATGCCACGACTATCTGAAAACGACCGCCAACGAGCCATTGGTATGTTGGAGACCGGAATGAGCTCGCGGGCCATTGCCAGAAGGATGAATTGCAACCACAGCACTATTGTACGTCTCATTGAACGTTACGGAACCACTGGCAGTGCCCGGGATAGACTTCGGAGTGGCCAACCACGTGTTACTACCCCTGCGCAAGATCGTCATATTGTGCTGAGTCACCTAAGGAATCGTTCTCTCCCGGTGAGTCAAACAGCAAGAGCAATAGTGGGTAGACGTGGGCAAGTCTCTCGAATGACAGTCATACGACGACTCAGAGATACAGGCCTTACTGCAAGACGACCTTATGTTGGGCCAAACTTGACTCACAGACATCGTCAGCAGCGCCTGCAATGGGCAGAACAACATGTCAGATGGACTAGACTGCAGTGGAATGCTGTCCTATTCACAGACGAGAGCAGATTCAACATATCCTTTGCTGATGGACGTATGCGGATTTGGCGACTGTGTGGAGAGCGCTTTGCAGATTGCTGTGTTCGTTAGCACAACCGATTTGGAGGTGGCAGTATTCACATTTGGGGAGAATTCAGTTTTCACCATCTCTTGCATCTTCACGTCTTCCGTGGAAATGTTAATGCTGTGACATATCGAGATGAGGTTCTGGATGAACTGGTCGCTCCTGCGTTCACAAATTATCCAGACTTGCAGCTTCTCCAGCAGGATAACGCACGTGCGCACACCGCATGCATTATGCAGCAATATCTACAGCAGCAGAACATTGTGACGATTGATTGGCCTGCCCTATCACTAGACATGTCCCCTATAGAACATCTGTGGGACGAGCTTGGACGCAGAGTCTACAGGCAAGGTTCTGCAGCTAATCTGCAACAGCTCGAAGCTGCCTTTACACGTGAATGGGACTTGATTCCCCGGAATTTCCTTCAGAGACTTGTGCGTTCCAAGCTTGTTTGCAAGCACACGGTGGACATACCAGATACTGAGGATAGTGTGAATGAATTTTTTTATTGGTTGCATTTTTGGTTTTCTCCCTTGCCTGCACAGAATGTAATGAATTTCATAACAATCAAATGTACAAATTAATGACCAGCATGGATTCATAGGAAAATGAATAAAGATTCCAAATATGTAAACTTGAAAACACTTATATTTACATTTCACACTCTGTTCCTGGATTACACAGGTGGTGTGTTTTTAATGTGCTTCAGTATATATATATATATATATATATAGATCTTTCTGGGTTTGGTAAGTCCAGTTATAAAAAAATATTTATTGTCTTCCAATACTCTCTGGCATGTGCCCGTTTACGAATGAAACTAGTGATGCACAGCCAAGAAAAGGAGACAATAACAAATCCATAAAAGGAACAGGAAACAAAAGAAAAAGACCGCTGGCCGCCCTTGTGATCAAGGTTGCGAAGAATACAAGATCATTTATATAAAAATATGCTAATCCTATATCTACAGACACTGAAGTGGACAAGACGATCTCTTCTTGACTCCGTCAGTCCTGATTAAATTTTAACGGCACACGGTGGTTCCTTACTCCTATCAGTTAACAAATTCCACTGGCAGCTGAGTTCAGACGGGTCTGAGTTATGGTAGCTCACTCGCCCCTGCTCGCCGGCGTCAGCGTACAATGAAGCTTATTATTTAATCTGTCCATACGCGCTGCCTAAACAATGATCTCCTGTCATTAAATAGCAATTAAATTGTCGGCATCTGTTGGCTTTGCCGTATTTGTCTAAAATAATAGACACTCTAACAAATATACACAAATGAAAAATAACGTTTTATTCTATCCTTCACTATCAGTTTACTGTGTATACGGGTGGCGTGATTTAACATTTTATTAGAATATCTGGTTAGAAATCGCTACGCGGTTCTTTATATCACTCGTTTTACTAGCGAGAAAAATCTAAGTGAAGAACAAATGTTAAAAAGCTATCAATTCTTAAAACATTAGCACTTTATGCTTTTTACCAGAAAATTCAGAAATGAAAATCCTCCTCGAAAAGTAGTAACAAATCCGCACAAGGAAATCTGTTTTCTAGGACTGCGCTTAGACTATCCAAAATTCTGACTGACAGCTGATGATAGGGTTAAGAAAACAACAGTATATATATATATATATATATATATATATATATATATATATATATATATATATATATATATATATATATATATATATATATATATATATATATATATATATATATATATATATATATATATATATATATATATATATATATATATATATATATATATATATATATATATATATATATATATATATATATATATATATATATATATATATATATATATATATCATTAGGATTCTCTGATTTCTGAATGCGTTAATTTCGCGTTCCGGTGTTATTCGGAATTTAAGAAGCTAAGAGTATCAAGATAGAGGCCTGACGGTCGGTCTTCGTCGAGGTTTCAACCGTCATCCAAAGACTTACTGTTCCCTAACGGGTTTTCTCTGTAGGAATGTTCGCTTCTGAAGATCAAAGAGCCTTGGGGTTTTTAACTCCCCTGAATACGAACTTCAAAGAGTCTGTGTTTTTTGTCTTCCTCGCGTGCCAGCCTGTCTGAGAGCTATTATGATTGACAGATGCTCGCGTGAGTGCGAGGTAAACACAGCTAACACATCTTTCCTGTCATGACTGACAGGTCACGCAGATTGTAAACATTGCGTTAGCTCGTGTTGAAACAAAGAGGCGAGACAAGAGGGTAAGCTGCAGAAATAGACAGTGGGTATAGATACAAGGTTTCTAGCTAGCACATCAGAGAGCAGCTATAAGGTTGGCATATGCTGTCGGATTACTGCAGACTCTTTTTTCATTACACGTCACACTGTCTCCAGTTTTCTTTTCCCTATTTCTTTCGGCCAACACCTACTTATCTTGTGCTTGGGATACCAGAACAAAAACTGCCATGTAATACTATCAACAGGTTTCCTCAATGTGTGTCATATCCATCGCTAGCGTCTGCTTCTCATCTCTTGTTCCACCGGCACTTGTCTGGTTCTTGTCATCAGTTCCACATTGATGACCTTGTTGTACGATGCAAGACAATTCTTAAAATGGAACACAGATAAAATTATTCTTACGCAAATCTGGCACTTCCATATTCAGTCTGGTCTGGCCGATAAACATGGACTCCCAGGTCAGATAGACTAATGCCAAGGGAATATTTGTTATAAGAAACTGAGCATTTGTGATCAGCAACAACAGAGCCACTTTTTTATTTTGACCTGCAAAAAAACAAAAAAACAACCAAAACACAAAGTAATCAACATCGAGCATTATTCCGACTGTCATAAGCGATCAAGTTTGTCTGCAACCCCTGGTCTTAGTGTTATTTAGCGGTTATATTTTGAACTTTTTTCACTCTTCTACGAAAGTAAATTGTGTATTGGGAGGGGGGGGGGGGGGAAGGGGGAGAGAATGTCGGCTCGGCTAAGAGGCAGGCGTCCGCTTCTGTCACCGCTGCCTTTCCTTTGCTCTGCACTTATGGTCCAACAATGGCCAAAACTTAGAGCATCTAATGCGGGTCTTCAAAGGTATCTACCTTCGCTTTAGATTACTGTTGGCAGAGATACAGATAGAAGGATGATGGTGCTTCTACCTCGTGGGAGTCTTCACAAGATATTTCAGAAGTCAAGAACAGTGCTGAATGTGTCATAGCACAGTTAACTTATTATCTGCTCGACATTTTGTGTGAAGAGATATTGTATGATTTAGCTCGTTCACGCCCCCAACTGATTTAATTCAGTGAAATCTTAATTTAGTAGCTCTGTTTTAAGTGTATTTAAGGTGACTGAGATATATGAGTGCAGTATACATTTATATGTATACAAATAACAAATGTAATAGTCACTTATATTTAACAGTGTAAAATGAATACTTCTCTTAAAAAAAAAAGGTTTTCATCACAGGGTGATGTTATGCATATTGAAGGAATTGCTTAAAAAGTTCAGTTGGCAGCTTCTAAGTTTGCACTTAGCTGCAAGTAAGTTTATTGGTTTCTGCTCCAGTCGATGTTTTGTTCTTTGCAGGTTATGGACTGATGCACTCTCCTCACTGGTCAAGTCTTGAGGTTGTGACACGTTCCAAGAAATATCAGGGAGTAATCACGAAGCTGGTCTAGCGTCTTCAAGACCCGTCTGATGATGGTGTCTAGCGTTGACAGCAATCCTCTTATACTACACACATTGTTCCAGATATAGTACCCTCAACTGGTATCACCGACTAGTATTTTGAAAGAAGAGACACAAATACCCTTCTGAGTATTGGGTTTCCTGACACACAATCATGTGCCCGCCTTTTTCATTTCACCATCCCATCTACATCAGAACTTTACCCTCTCTGAGCATTAATATTAATCCCAGTGATCAGAAAACATTCTTTACATTTATATTGAATATTTTTACACTTGCACTGGTTGAAAAGGTGAATAATATAATACGTATGTACATCAGTTCTATCATCATCCACTCCCTGCTCCATATGGATCTTGGGACTACCTCTGCTTTTGGTTCTCTATGAGACACCCGCATAAGGGAGTCACCAGCTCTTGCAGTGGTGGTTCATGAAACTATCATTCTATATGCATCGGTTTCCAGCTTAAGATGACTTGGACATCCATTAGCAAGTTTCAAATGTCAATAAATGCAAAATATAGAATGTTAAAATGTGCAACTCACCCTAAAATCACTTTAAGAATGCTGACTCTTAGCTCAGAGCAATAGTTAAGGCAACGTGTTTAGGACGCCTCTAACACGCGGTCTAATATATTACTTTATACTATGCTCCCACTCTGACTTTGTGTTTCAAATTCCTAGGATTCCGGCTTAATGTGTTAATGTAGGTAGAGTTTTCCACAAGATGATCAAACAAGGTCCGGTCGATAAATAGAATTCTGATCCTATTCTTTACTCTGGCTAGATGGTTGTCTTCTTGACGAGGTGAATTTCACAGTGATCTAAACCGGCAAAAGTGTCAGATTATATTGCAACTTTCGTCCCACGTACGTTGTTGTTACTATCTGACCAGGCTCCTATCATAAGTTTATAACATATAGAATTGCCCAGCCAATGGTATTCAATCATGCGCGTTATGATGTATTTTAATCAGCGTATTTCAAAGAGGAATTCTTCAAACAACTTAAAAGGACAGTGGTTGACTGCCAAGATGAAATTATCATGCTCGGAGATTTCAATGCCAGAGTTGGAAATGACCATGCTAGATGGGGTGGAGTTATCGGAAGATATGGAGAAGATACCCTCAATCACAATGGAAACCGACTCCTTACATTATGCAGTGAGCAGAATCTGATCATTACAAACACAAAGTTCCCCCATAAGCGCATTCATGCATGCACTAGATGTGAACCAACAAAGAATGAGAAGTCAGTGATCGACTATGCCATTGTTAGGAGGAGCTCATTCAAATATGTCCGGGATGCTAGAGTCTGGAGGGGGCCAGAGATTGGAAGTGATCACTACCTCCTTACAATCAAAAGAACAACTGAAAGAGTTGCTCAGCCTAGGAATTGCCCAACATAACGCAAGAAACTAAGTAAACGAACGGGAGAAATGAGCATTAAGACCTACAAGCTGAGAAAGCCAGAAATTAAGACCAGATATCAGGGGCTTATTGCTGCATCGGTGAGCAACACAGAAGAACAACCTGATGATTTGGAAACCCTCTGGGTTAAATTCAAGGACATCATAAAGACAGCTGCTGCAGAAGCATGTGGTGAAGTCCCACTTGGGAAAAAGAGAAAGAGGACACCTTGGTGGACAGAGAAAGTGAAAGAGAAAATAAGAGAGAAGAAAATGGCATGAAAACAATACTTAGGAGCTAAAAACACAACAGGACAAATGGAGAAATATAGAGAATATGGGGCTCTCAGGACAGAAGCAAAGAACAAGGTGCTATCAGCAAAACAGAAGTCCTGGGAAGAATTTGGAGAAAAGCTAGAAAAAGATGCGCAAGAAAACCAGAAATTGTTCTATAAAGACCCTAAAGAATATGAGGAAGGAAAAACAATACCCTCTCAAATTTATAAAGGACAAGCAAGGCAAATTGCTTACTGCCCCGAAGGAACTAATGGAAAGATGGATATAAAATTTCTCTGAACGCCTGGATGGTGAGCATGGTGAAACATCATAAATGATAACCACTAGCACAGAAGAGAAAACCAATAATGGTGAAGATGACATAAAGATGGAAGAACTGAAGGCAGCACTGGAGAAAATCAAGATGGGCAAAGCAGCAGGGCATGATGGTATAACACCAGAAAATGTTAAGTACATGGGAGCATCAGGCGACCTATTACTCTTAAGGGTCCTACAGGCAGCGTGGTGCAACAAGACCATACCAAAGGATTGGGAGATTGCCATCATAACACCAATTTTCGAAAAGGGTGACAATCGACAATGTGGAAACCATAGAGGCATATCCCTTCTCAGTGTCCCTGGTAAAATCTACTCTGGAATCCTAGAGCAGAGACTCCGACGCCTAGCTGAGCCGCAATTGGATGAGGTCCAGTGCGGAATCCGAGAAAACCGAAGTACTCAAGACCTAATCTTCACACTCAGACAGCTGAGTGAAAAGGCCCTTGAGTGTAAGAGTGAGATCCATCTTTGTTTCATAGATCTGGAAAAGGCGTTTGACAGGGTCACCTGGAGCAAACTTTGGGACTGTTTTCAAGGAGGAACATTCCAGCACCTCTGATCCATGCTATACAGAGCTTCTACAAGTCTAGCAGAAATTATATGAGGACAGCTAACCATAAGTCAGAAGAGTTCAGGACCACCACTGGTGTAAGACAAGGCGATATCCTGTCACCTTGTTTTTTCATACTCCTCGTGGACGATGTCATCAAGGCATGTAAGGAGAGAACAAGAAAGTATTCCGTGGGGACTGGAAGATGAGACAGGTCTGTATTTCAGAGCTGGCATTTCCTGATGATGTTGCCTGTGGTGCGTTTAGATGTTAAGAAGAATGGTGTGCGTATAGTTGTACTTGAGTGAGATCAACTGTGAAGGTCTCTGAGGTAAACAATGGACAACTGTGTTACAAGTTCCTTTCTTGTTACCACCCTACGATCTCACTCTAAGTTATATTTTTATTGACTAGCGTGACTGAAAGCTACATAAAGTGTCTAGGGTATTGTAAGGGTGTTGTTAAAGAATCTCAATACAAAAACATATATAAACATATACTAATTACTATGATAAACTCAACTAACTCCAGCTGTTAAATTTTATATTTAAAATATCTTTTGTTAAACTTTATTGGTCCTGAGCCTAAAGTTGTTTTGGTCAGGACTACAGTCAATGAGAATCAATTTAGATGGATAGATATATTTACAAATATATATATAAAGATATTTACATACAACAGACAATATGTCCATAGTACATTGTTACAAATGTTCACTTTGATGTTACGAGACGCGTTCAGAAAGTAATGCACCACATCGTTTTGCTCAGCTAATAATGAAGATAGAAGCATGAAATTTTGCACACTTTAAATATGGCATGTGCGAATTGTGTGCACCAAATTGCACCGCAACCGACCAAATAATACGGGTGCCCTAAACCGTTGAAATGGAGCGTGTTAGCAACTTGCGTTATAAGCAGCAAATTGTGATAGAATTTCTCGTTGCAGAGAAGGGAAACTGTTGTGAACATTCACAAGCGTCTATGTGATGTGTATGGAAGTTTTGCAGTTGACAGGAGTACAGTCAGTCGCTGGGTTCAGAGAATCAAAGAATCAGGAAGTGGAGATATGGAGCTGCTTGATCAGCCATGCTGTGGACGTCCTGCCACAGCCACCAACGCAGAAACGTTGAAATGCACTGAGGGCATTATTCTTACTGATAGGCTAATCACTACTCAACAATTGGCCTTACAGCTGTCAGTCAGCATTGGTAGTGCAAATGCAGTTATAAAAACTCTCGGATTTTCTAAGGTTTGCGCAAGATGGATTCCTCGAAGCTCACAAATGACCACCCATTGCAAAGGAAAGCAATTTCTTCTGAATTGTTGGAGCGTTTCAATGCTGATGGAGAGAACTTTTTGGCTAAGATAGTTACAGGTGACGAAACCTGGGCACATCATTTTAAACCTGAGACAAAAAGACAGTCAATGGAGTGGCATCATCCGCAATCACCACAAAGAAAGAAATTCAAGACAATTCCTTAAGCTGGAAAGGTCATGATCACTGTCTTTTTGGGACACTGAAGGTGTGATTCTTGTGGACGTTATGCCAAGAGGAGAGATAATCAATTCGCAAGCTTACATTAAGACTTTGAAAAAACTCAATCAACGTTTTCGCAGAGTTCGGCCGCACAAGAATCCAGCAGACCTGCTTCTCCTTCACGACAATGCGCGACCTCACACAAGTCTGGCAACACGGGTAGCAATCACCAAATTGGGTTGGACTGTACTACCCCATCCACCCTATAGTCCCGATTTGGCACCCTCTGATTTTCATCTATTTGGTCCACTTAAAGATGCACTCCGTGGGACAAGGTTTGAAGATGATGAAGGAGTGATTCATGTAGCGAAGAAATGGCTACATGATCAAGACAAAATCTGGTACGGGCTAGGAATACATGCACTTGTTTCACACTGGCATAAAGCAGTACAAGTTGATGGGGATTATGTTGAATAATACCAATGTTTACATGACATATTCATGTATATTGTGTATAAATTTCATGCTTTTTGAATAAACAGCTCCTGAGAAAAACGATGTGGTGCATTACTTTCTGAACGCCCCTCGTATTTACTCTTTTTAAATACTGGTACAGGGAAGCAGGGTGAGGATTGTCATCATCCCACTGTCTTTTGTTTCACTATGATTGTTTATTTTATTCCTTGGAGTAACGTTTTGTCTACACAGGAGATTGTTCTTTATTTGTGATAAGTTGTCCAAGGCCAGATATTTCACTTATCTGGATCCTGGAATCACAGCAGTTGCAGTTGGTTTGGCCAAACACTTCAGTCTCCTCTGGACTTGAACTTCTTTAATACAAGTAGGTGCCAGTGACTCTTTGAAATCGTGCACACTTCTTCAATGAGCGAGTACTAGCACCAGACAAGTGCCAGCAGGAACCCCTGTCAATGCAAGTTATGGTTCTGTCTTAATACCAAACTAATTCCTCCTAATTTACATGAAATCATACATACAAAAGAACATGGTCAGCTCTCTCTGACAACCCTGCTTCTCCCCTTTAGTTTGATGGAACAAATGGTACCAGTTTTCTTTTCTCTTCCCTAATGGATACTACGCCTCTGTCATTCCTGCAGTAATCTATTCCATGCAATAAGATAGGTGTAATGTTCCTGTATGACCATCATATATATAGTCCTGTAGTTCTAAACTTCTTAGATAGTCCCTTATATGATGGATCAACATCTAGGTAATGCCTAAATCTGCCATGGAACCATTTAATTACAATCTTTTACATGGCCTTTTCTTTTTTCACACAACCTTTTTTTAATTAAAAAGTCAATAAAATCAATCTTACCACATATCAAGGAAATATAAACAAGTAACGATGAATTAGGCAATAGAATAAAGCACACTTTCATCACTGCCTCTGTTCAGACTGCTTTCTGTTGTATTTATTTTAAAACAAAGCACAAGTCTGCTCATCGCTGCTTGCTCCTCTGAATATTTTTTGAAAAAATGGCAGCGAGCAGTTTACTATTTCGTTAAAGTAAAAGGCTTTGGCCAATGAGACCAAGCATCTCTTTCATTGAATGAACTCTATTTTTTTTTAAAATATCTCAAACCACTATGCATTACTACTACCAACTAGATTTGTATATTTAGGTTAGCCAATAATATTTCGGCTTCCTTCAAATTTCATCCAATCCCTTTCATCGTACTAATTTAGCCTTTCTTTGACCTAATTTTTTCCCCGAAAAAATATGCTATCCAATCTAAGCAGATATGACTTGACCTGACAGTATCTCCGATTCTCTATGTATTATTACCAATATTTGATTATCTAATGGACTATTTAGATAACTAACTACATATTCTTGGTTAGCAAGTCTTCAGGTACCATATATGATTTTTATGGGGCTAAGTGGCTTGGTTCAAAATTCTATCATTTTTTCTATGTTAGTTGTTTATTTTTAAACTACCTCCTGTTCAATTCTTTTTCCATGTACTTTCAAGCTAAATACGAGAGTCTCTCGTAATACACGAGAATTTACGTCATTCGCAATAAGAGCTAAGCGTGTTTTCATGACCGTTGTGTCCAATTTTTTAACTTTTTCATCGTATTGTGAAAACCGCCTAAGGGCAATACTAGCAAGTCGGTTTTATTTTTAGAAACAATGTGAGACGTGATTTGCGTTGGTTATCTACCCGTCCCCTCTCCCCTCTACTATGTCTTTTAGGCAAATACTTAGTTGACCTAGGGAAGTGTTACGTTTGTCGTCAAGGACGAATTTGAAAATTTGGGTACCTTTTTTGTTCGGCTAATGTGTTATCAAATAATAAGCTGAAGGTGTAGGCGACGCCAACAATGAAAATTTGTAGTACTATCCTATCTTTGACTTTATGCACTATACTGTTATATTCTAAATTAGCTATTGTATTTAGAAGTTCACCACATATCTCCCCACTTAGAACAGACTATCATATGTCAGTTCCTACTTCTAAATACACATAGATAAATTTACTACCTATGCCTGGTGACTACTCTGATGTTCGTCGTACGGATGTCTGCTTAAAAAATCGGCACCTACATTGGTTTTTCCTGGAATATATTCTATGGTAAACTGGTATGGCTGTAGGAGCAATGACCAACGTAATAATCTAGCATTTTCATGCCTTGCTTGTGACAGACACACGAGTGGTTTATGATCTGTTTGGATCTTAAATGATTTACCATAGAGATTTTTTTTTTCTTAACCAGCGGCACTTGGGCTTTCAGCCATTCGGCCCAATGACATGTCATTGCGAGGCTGGGGAACCTGAGGACTTTCCTTCCAACCCGGTCAGGAGCTTTGCTCCTTCCCATCCACAGAGGGTTTATCACAGGAGCCGTTCAGGCTATTCAGTCAAATTTCCGGCCGTAAACATTTCTTCAAACGCTGACGCCCGGGTTTGAACCATGAACACCTGGTCGCCAGTACAACGCCGAAGCCATTACACCAGCGCGGCTCCCATTTACCATAGAGATAAATCTGGAACTTTTTTATAGCCCATATGACAGCTAAACATTCTTTTTCTCTTGTTGAATATTTTTGTTCTGCTGAGTTCAACTTACGGCTAGCATAAGCTACTGGGGTTAATTCCCCATCAAGTGAATTTGACCTTTGTAATAGAGCTGCACCCAAACCTATATTACTAGCATCCGTTCTCACAATGAATTCTTGACTCAAGTCAGGTAATTTCAAAATAGGTCTGCTTGTGAGCTTTTCCTTCAACTCTTGGTAAGCTAATTCACACTGCGCCGACCAAGTAATTCTATCAGGATTTCCTTTGCGCGTTAAATCAGTCAATGGAGCACATATGGAGTTAACGTTTTTAATATACTTTTGGTAGAAACCACATAATGAGACAAAAGATCGCACATCTTTCTTTGTCTGTGGTCTTGGTGCTCTTTTCAACTTCTCTAGGTTCTTGGGGTCAGGGGTCATGTTTCCCTGATGTACTGTGTGTCCCAAGAATTCCAGCTCTTTACATCCAACACAGCATTTCGTCGGTCTAGCTGTCAAATTGATCTCTCTAAGTCGATTAAACAACATATCCAGAGAGTTAATGTGTTCCTCAAATGTTTCAGTCGCTATGAGAATATCATCCATGAAGTTGGTGATGCATGGATTATTCAGGGGATCCAGTAACTTTCTCATCATCCTCGAAAACACACTCGGTGCATTTTTCAGCCCGAATGGCAACATGTTAAATTCATAATGTCCTTCCGAGGTGCTAAAGGCTAAATAAGGTCTAACCTCCGGCTTTACTGGAATCTGATAATAGCCTTTGCTCAGATCCACTTTAGAGAAATATTTAGCTTTATTCAGCCTGGCTAACAGCTGATTTGTATCAGGTAATGGATCCACCTGACCTTCTGTGACAGCATTCAGTTTCCTGTAATCTATACACAGTCTGTGTTCTCCAGAGGGTTTTCTTAACAGAACTACACTGGAGCTATAAGGAGATTCACTGTGCGAGATAATTCCTTCTCTCAACAGATAATCTATCTCCTCCTTCAAAGCTTTTTCCTTAGCGAACGGAATCGAATAGGCTCTCATACAGATTGGTGTTGGGTCTATGAGTTTCATATCATACTCTAATAAATTTGTATGCCCCGGTCAGTCCGTTAACACATCTGTATGATCATTCAGAACCTGTTGAACTCTCTCCCTCTGATTTTTCGTTCAGTGTGTACTGAGTTTTACCTGTGCAGCGGTCTCACAGGGATGTAAAGGATATTCATGAGAGGTGAGTGGTTCCTTTTTCATTTCCATTGCAACAGACAAGGTCAGTAAGTGTGTCTCCTCCTGGTTTTCTCTGTCCAGATATTTTTTCAGGAGATTCACATGATAGATTTTCTCTTTCCCTTTCTTATCTATCTTATAATTTGTTCTAGACACCTTCTCTAGAACTGTATATGGACCTTGCCATCCAATTTGCAATTTATTCTGGCTGCCGGGCAGTAGAAGGAGCACCTTCTCTCCCACAGCTAATTCTCTGTCCTTCGCTTTCTTATTGTAATAGGCAGCATGCTTTTTCCTGGCTTGTCTCAAATTTTCATTGGCAAGTTTCCAACCAGTTTTAAGACGAGTGGTCAGCTCGTTCACATATTGATATGATGAGGTAATATTTTCTTCTGCCTTTTCATCGGTCCATGTCCTTAACAAGGCTACATATGGACCTTTAATATTGTTGACCTATTTTTCCAGGCACCGGTATGGTCTTTTCCATTGGAAGCCTTATAGTGAGGACTTTTCTTCCTAGAATCATCACTCACAAATCGACCACTACCAATTTTTTTCTTGGGGTTTTCTTCCCACTTTAAACTCCTTGTGAGAGATCTTCTCTCTCTCTTTAATCATCACCCAGTTCACATAATTCCGACCGAGGGATTGTCGGCTTATTCTGAGGTAAAACATCTCTTTTACCCGTCGCATAGTGGCCATTGTAAAACATTCGAGTGAAGACTGTCTGTGAAAAGGGGGTTCCCATTCCCCTCTGTCCACTTTATTATAATTTTTTTTCTTTCCAGGCCTAAGTTTGCCCCGTGGCGTGTCTAGGTCCTGATCAATTTTCACACGTGTGGGTATTCCCTCTTTATTTTCCGGCCCAGGTTTTCCATAATGCTTCTCTCGCATTTGGTTATTATTTTTCCACCCTGTGGAATTTTTCTTATTGCACTGGTCGCAGGCCTCGACAAATTTTCTTATGTCTTCAACCACTCCTGGCCAGTAATAAGACATAGATGTCCTTGTACAGGTGCGACCCATCCTCAGATGTCCACCGTCTTGAACATGTGTTTGTCTCATAACTCGTTCCCTATATTTCGATGGCACTACTAACTGTGCACACCCGTATGATCCTGCTTTATCCGCCATGTAAAGCAGCCCATCATCCAAATAGAAGTCTCCTTTTCTAGGAGGGGTATGGAGTTTTTGGAGTTTGTCAAAACACGGCTTCAGTGATCTATCTTTAGCCTGTGCCTTCCTACAATCTTTACGAGACATAGTTTTTGGTGGTTCCTCCTCCTTTCTAGGAGTCGGCCTGACCTGAAGCGTGGCCATTACTACAGGTTTCCTATTACAATTTTCGGTGTTATGGTTGTCCATCCGACAATTTTTACACCACCTCTTTCCTTGGTTAAAAGATTTTCTTTCATCATATTTCCTTTCATTGAATTGTGGGGTTTTATTTTTATAGTCATTGCGTGGCCTATCAAACTGGTGCTTACCTTTGTTCTGTTCTCTATGGTCAAACCTATTTAAGTTTTGTGGTGCCTTAAAATTGTCTACCTGTTTCTTTTTATTACCAACTACCTCTGCTTGGGCTGCCTGATACCTCTCAGCGACATTGAGTAACTCACCCAGCCTCTCTGCACCTTGTTCCATGAGAAACTTTCTCAGGTCTGGAGCCATGGACTCTCTTAGCTGCTCGGAAAGGATCATTTCCTTAAGATCTTGGGTTTTCCCCAGAGCAGTCCATTTCTCCAAGTAGGTCTCTAACCGTGCAGAGAACTGGTGATAGGTCTCACCCGACAGTAGTTTGGCATTCCTAAATTTTTTTCTATAAAATTCTCCGTTCTTTTCGTATCTTAACAAAAGAGCCTGCTTTAACATGTCATAATTGTCTTGGTCATCTCTGCTCATCTTGGCAAAAACTTTATAAGCCGTTCCCCTAAGCCCTTGGGATAACTTGAGGCTCCACCTCTCTCTCTCTAACCTATAAGTAGTAGCCAAGAATTCAAATCTACTTAAATACCCCTCTATGTCATCCTCTTTCTCAACAAAATGGTCTACATGAAAACCCATAGCTGAGGTTGAGGCTTCCTGACTAGCTGTGGCATCTGAGGCAAAGGGGCTGGCACCATTTTCAGGAGCATGGCCTTGAATTTCCAACTCCCTTAGTCGTAACTCAAGCTCCCTTTGTAATCTCCTATCTTCTGCTTCCCTCTCTGCAGCCTGTTTCTTTTCTTCTCTTTCTGCAGCCAGTCTCTTTTCTTCAGCCTCCAACTTCTTCTCTTCATACTGGAGCCTTTTAATCTCTGCCTCCCTATCTGCCTCCAATGCCGTAGCTTCCTTGTCAGCCTCAATCTGCAGCCTCTTAATTTCTTTTTCAGCCTCTAACTTTCTTTCTGCTTCTTTCTCTAATCTTTTATCTTCTCGGGCAATAAATTTGTCCACCTCTGAAGGTACATACTGGACCAGCTCTGGTCCATCCATGCCCATCTCTTTAGCAGTCTGCACAGCGGCAGATCTGAATTTGGCTAGATCAGCCATTCTAACTCAAGTAGGTCTACTAAAGTTCTAAGACAATCTTAAACTTAACTAAACTAATTACTGACTATAATTAACTAATTACTACTGGCTGTGACAACTTATCACTGTAATCTCCTCTTAATTATTTTTATCTTCTTAGGGGGTGTTTCTACTGCTAATAATAGTAATACAATCTTGCATTTATATACTACTTCTAATTTTTATTCCTGGAGTTAGTTAATATATGCTGTATGAGATTCCTATTTCAAACATTCATCTAACTATGCCAAATTCAAATCTCGGACTTAGAGACCCCAATATATGTGGTGGGTTTAGATGTTAAGAAGAATGGTGTGCGTATAGTGGTATTTGAGTGAGATCAACTGTGAAGGTCTCTGAGGTAAACAATGGACAACTGTGTTACAGAGTACCTTTCTTGTTACCACCCTACGATCTCACTCTAAGTTATATTTTTATTGACTAGCGTGACTGAAAGCTACATAAAGTGTCTAATGTATTGTAAGAGTGTTGTTAAAGAATCTCAATACAAAAACATATATAAACATATACTAATTACTATGATAAACTCAACTAACTCCAGCTGTTAAATTTTACATTTAAAATATCTTTTGTTAAACTTTATTGGTCCTGAGCCTAAAGTTGTTTTGGTCAGGACTACAGTCAATGAGAATCAATTTAGATGGATAGATATACAGTAGAACCTCTATAAGTTGACCACCCAAGGGACTGTAGCAAAACGGTCAACATACGGAGGTGGTCAACATACGGAACGAGGCCTATTGTTCTAATACTTTACTTCCTTGAACAGCTTATATTGGAGAATACAGTATCATACGAAATCATACATAATCATAACATCAAATCAAATCATCAACATCTGTTTTATCATGGTTTAATCATTCTTTCTGAAAAAAGGAGTCAATCTTGGTCTGTGTCTTATTCTTATTACAAACATAAGTGGAGAAAACACTCTCAACGCTGGCTACACCACTCAACATACCTGGGCATTTTTCCACAGCAAATGACTTCAATTGCATTATCAGATGCCTGACAGCCTCTTCTTTTGGAGTCTCTGCAATGTCTGTGTCATCGTCATTTGCTTCTTCAACTTCACCAGCTGCTTCATGCACTGTTATGCTTGTCTGTACTTCGGTCAATATCGCTTGGAAAATTCCTTCTGGGTCAGGTTCATTACAGGTTGCCACCTCATCATCCATTGCAACAAAACCTTCAAAATCTACTCCTTCGAATTCTGCCATTGGCGATGGACTGTCCGATGGGGCTAAAACGTCATGCTCTTGGGTTGTGACAAATCCACATTTCTTGAAACACTTCTGTATCGTTTCCGGCTGAACTTTATTCCAAGCAGAACTGATCCAGAGGACAGCATCCAGAGCGTTAACTGATGCAGCGGATGAAGTTGCTTCCACAGGCGGACCACAGATCTGTGTTTTAGTAATGACCCACTGCAGGAGCTGGGCCCGGTAGTGCATTTTAAATGTTTTGATGATGCCTTGGTCAAGAGGTTGGGTTTTTGAGGTCGTGTTTGGAGGCAGAAATTTCAGTGTCATGTTTGCGAGATGTTCCACTTGTGGGTTGCCAGGATAGTTGTCTACTGTCAATAGAGTAGACTGTTTTTTCTTCTTCATTTCTCGGTCGATGCCCCTTACCCACTCCTCAAATAGGGCGCCAGTCATCCATGCGGATTTGTTTGATCTCCAAGTGACAGGGAGGCCTTGGGGCTTCAGGTTCTTGAATGCGCGTGGCTTTGCCGATTTACCAATCACCAAGGGCTTTAGTTTCTCTCCGGTTGAGCTAGCGCAAAGCATAACTGTGAAACGTTCTTTGGAAAGTTTTCCGCTCTTACATTTGTCACCCTTCATGGCGAGGCTCCTGTCAGGCATCGTCTTGAAAAAGAGTCCGCATTAACTGCCCTCATTTGTTTGAACCAGTTTAATGTGGCTTCGTTGACTTCATCTAGGGGAGTTTTCCTCCTTTTCCGCTGTAGACCTCCGCTTTCCTTACCACATCTCTCCAAGTACTCATGTTTACGTTTTTGGATGTTGCTAACTGTGGTCTTGCTAACCCCAAAATGTTCTGCCGTCTTTCTTTGGCTGCTGCTTTCCAGAAAATGTAGAAGATCAACCTTTTCCTTCATTGTCAGCTCCTTGAGTTCTTTCCTTTGGGCCATCAAAAAGGTTAGGTTAATTTTGTCAACGATAAAGTGTATAAAACACAGTCTGAGAGAGAACGTACAGTTTAGTAGTTGAATTACTATCAACCGGCAGGGCAGTCATAGCAAGAATGAAGATTTTGCTTAGAAGTTGGTCTTTTTATACTGCATGTTTGCGAAAAAATCAAAGAGGTTAGGTTAATTTTCTTTGTCGGCAAGCATCATTAGAAAAGCGGTCAGAAAGCCTGTGCCGACAAAATTCAAAGACACTGTTTTTTTTTTTTAAACTGGTCAAGTAATAGAGGGTAAATTACTATTGTGTGTCATAGTCCAAGTGGTCAAGATACAACTTACAGAGGTGGTCAACTTATAGAGGTCGTCTTCCATTGAGTACATGTGGTGCGTGTCCGGTCTATGGAAATGTGGTCAACTTCGGGAGGTGGTCAATGTAGGGAGGTGGTCAACTATGGAGGTTCTACTGTATTTACAAATATATATAAAGATATTTACATACAACAGACAATATGTCCATAGTACATTGTTACAAATGTTCACTTTGATGTTATTTACTCTTTTTAAATACTGGTACAGGGAAGCAGGGTGAGGATTGTCATCATCCCACTGTCTTTTGTTTCACTATGATTGTTTATTTTATTCTTTGGAGTAACGTTTTGTCTACACAGGAGATTGTTCTTTATTTGTGATAAGTTGTCCCAGGTCAGATATTTCACTTATCTGTATCCTGGAATCACAGCAGTTGCAGTTGGTTTGGCCAAACACTTCAGTCTCCTCTGGACTTGAACTTCTTTAATACAAGTAGGTGCCAGTGACTCTTTGAAATCGTGCACACTTCTTCAATGAGCGAGTACTAGCACCAGACAAGTGCCAGCAGGAACCCCTGTCAATGCAAGTTATGGTTCTGTCTTAATACCAAACTAATTCCTCCTAATTTACATGAAATCATACATACAAAAGAACATGGTCAGCTCTCTCTGACAACCCTGCTTCTCCCCTTTAGTTTGATGGAACAAATGGTACCAGTTTTCTTTTCTCTTCCCTAATGGATACTACGCCTCTGTCATTCCTGCAGTAATCTATTCCATGCAATAAGATAGGTGTAATGTTCCTGTATGACCATCATATATATAGTCCTGTAGTTCTAAACTTCTTAGATAGTCCCTTATATGATGGATCAACATCTAGGTAATGCCTAAATCTGCCATGGAACCATTTAATTACAATCTTTTACATTGCCTTTTCTTTTTTCACACAACCTTTTTTTAATTAAAAAGTCAATAAAATCAATCTTACCACATATCAAGGAAATATAAACAAGTAACGATGAATTAGGCAATAGAATAAAGCACACTTTCATCACTGCCTCTGTTCAGACTGATTTCTGTTGTATTTATTTTAAAACAAAGCACAAGTCTGCTCATCGCTGCTTGCTCCTCTGAATATTTTTTGAAAAAATGGCAGCGAGCAGTTTACTATTTCGTTAAAGTCGTTAAAGTAAAAGGCTTTGGCCAATGAGACCAAGCATCTCTTTCATTGAATGAACTCTATTTTTTTTTAAATATCTCAAACCACTTTGCGTTACTACTACCAACTAGATTTGTATATTTAGGTTAGCCAATAATATTTCGGCTTCCTTCAAATTTCATCCAATCCCTTTCATCGTACTATCTTAGCCTTTCTTTGACCTAATTTTTTCCCCGAAAAAATATGCTATCCAATCTAAGCAGATATGACTTGACCTGACAGTATCTCCGATTCTCTATGTATTATTACCCATATTTGATTACACTGGCTAACAAAAAAAAAATTTTTTTTTCTTTCTCTAACATTTCTATGTTTTTCTGGTCAATTTTAATGCGCTGTTTTTAAATCTGCAAACCGTTTTTCTCTATCAGGTCGGGATCTCTAGAAATACGCAATTGAAGTTTTTTAACAACGCATACAGTATTAGAACATCATTCGTACAAGAAGTATAACAGTTATGTAGGCTTGAATTTCTTTGCAGTCGACTTTCGTCGGTGAATGGCATGTGGTACATCGCGATGAAGCATCCAACAATAGTCGGCAAGCATGGTCACATTCCACCGTCCTTGATAACGTGACTCCATTACGGCGATATCTTGATGGAATCGTTCTCCATGTTCATCGCTGACTTCGCCAAGGTTGTCAGGGAAAAAGTCAAAATGTGAATCGAGCAAATGGATTTTGAGTGACATGTTACAGCCCATAATTCTGTATGCATCTATGCACTGCTTAACAATATGCACATAGTCGACAGATTTGTGATTTCCCAGAAAGTTATCGACGATCGATTTGAATGCCATCCATGCGCGAAGTTCACTACCATGTAACAAGTTCTTGAATTGTTTGTCTGCAATAACTTTCCTAATCTGAGGTCCTACAAAGATACCTTCCATTATCTTTGCATCGCTAACTTGCGGAAACTTTTCTCGAAGATAAGTGACAGCTTTGCCCGTTTTATCTAACGCTTTTACGAAATTCTTCATGAGCCCCAACTTTATATGTAACGGTGGTAAAATGATGCTGTCTTTGTTAACTAATGGCTCGTGTATTACATTTTTATGCCCGAGCTGCATACGATCCCTGATAGGCCACACCTTTATTGCATAATGTTCCTGTCTGTTGCGGCTGTCCCATTCACATAGGAAGCAACAAAATTTAGTATACCCAGTCTCCATGCCCGTGAGAATTGCAATGACCTTTAGGTCTCCACAAATCCGCCATTGGTAGTCATTGTACTTTATTTTTGCCAAAAGTATTGCCATATTGTCATAAGTTTCTTTCATATGAACAGAGTAGGCCACTGGAATTGATGAAAATAAATTTCCGTTATGCAATAACACGGCTTTTAGACTAGTCTTGGAAGAGTCGATGAAAAGTCGCCATTCGTTGACTATGTGCTCATGACCGAGGTGCACCATTAGACCGTTATATCTTTGCAATAGCAAATGTCATCATCCATCTCAAAGTATTGAACAAGTTCTCTGTGCCTATGACGAAATTTAGATATCGGAGTATTGGGCGCTAAAAGATTCCATTCTTTGAGTCGCGAACCGAGTAATTCCGCTTGTCCTTTGGTAAGAGCGAGATAACGTATTAGATCTGAAAGTTCTGAATGGTTAATTAAGTGAACACCATCATTCACCAGTATATAATCCGAGTCAGAATTAGTTTCTAAAGCAGGTAAACTATCACTTTCTGATGGTTCATTCACGTCCAACGGATATTGTTCTGGTGGAACTGGGATCGGACACGTGATTGGATCATGAGGCACTGGTTTTGAAACCGATTCAATATTTGGATAAACCACAGACTTTCTAGTTTTAAAAGTGAAACCATTGATATTTGTCAAGCAGAAGTAACAATCAGTGGCGTGATTTGTCGGTTCACGCCATATTACTGGCACTCCAAAAGGCATTGACTTATGCTTCTGCAATTTTCGTAACCAACCTGCCAATGTATTTGCACAAGTCGAACAAACTGCATTTGGCTTCCAAGATTTATTTGCATCATCAACTTTTGAATCGAAATAAAGTTCATATGCTTTCTTTAGTAATGGTGTAAAGTTTTTCTGGTGAACACGATCGGTAAAATATCCGCACACGTAACAGAACAGATCAGCCGAATTTCTACAACTTCTAGAAGCCATATTTCGCTCAGAATTATTTCAAAATACAGTAACTATTTTAAAAATAGCGTAACATATGTCATGCATCTTTTAGCAGTATAAAAAGTAGAATTATTTTGCATTTTATTAATTTTTAATAAGTTATATAGTAAAAATGAAACGGAGCAAATAATGGTTTCCCAAAAATATATTTATTCACAAATATCTTAATAACCTCATGTGATAGAGATAAACGGATTTCAAATTTGAAATCAGCGCAAGAAACTGACCTAAGAACACTTATTCTTATATAAGAAAGAAAAATGTTGTTTGTCAGTGTTATCTAATGGACTATTTAGATAACTAACTACATATTCTTGGTTAGGAAGTCTTCAGGTACACGAAAATATGATTTTTATGGGGCTAAGTGGCTTGGTTCAAAATTCTATCATTTTTTCTATGTTAGTTGTTTATTTTTAAACTACCTCCTGTTCAATTTTTTTTCCATGTACTTTCAAGCTAAATACGAGAGTCTCTCGTAATACACGAGAATTTACGTCAATCGCAATAAGAACTAAGCGTGTTTTCATGACCGTAGTGTCCAATTTTCTAACTTTTTCATCGTATTGTGAAAACCGCCTAAGGGCAATACTAGCAAGTCGGTTTTATTTTTAGAAACAATGTGAGACGTGATTTGCGTTGGTTATCTATCCGTCCCCTCTCCCCTCTACTATGTCTTTTAGGCAAATACTTAGTTGACCTAGGGAAGTGTTACGTTTGTCGTCAAGGACGAATTTGAAAATTTGGGTACCCTTTTTGTTCGGCTAATGTGTTATCAAATAATAAGCTGAAGGCGTAGGCGACGCCAACAATGAAAATTTGTAGTACTATCCTATCGTTGACTTTATGCACTATACTGTTATATTCTAAATTAGCTATTGTATTTAGAAGTTCACCACATTGCCCAGATTGCTAAATCAGAGGCACATCTGCAATCCAACCTGCAAGTCTGGAAGGAAGAGCTGGAGAAGAGAGGGATTTTCATAAGCAGCTCTAAAACAAAATCCATGGTGATATCACAAGAAGAAAGAAGACATCAGATTAAGCTGGGAGAACAGGTCCTGGAGCAAGTCGACCCCTTTATATACCTCGGAGCTATTATAGACCGAAAGGGAGGTATTAAAGAACAGTTGGCCACTCGAAAAGCAGCTGCTGGGAGACTTTTCAGGCCATAAATAGAGGTTTCCTCAGGAAGAGAAAGGTTGGTAAGAAAACGATATACCACTCCACCTATGTCCCAATTTTGACATATGGATGCGATTCTTGGGCAATGACTACAACCCACGAAAGCCAGATCGAAGCCTCGGAGATGAGGTATCTGAGGAAGGTGTTTGGGTGGCAGAAAGAGACATGATCCGCAACCAGACGATACGTCAAGGCCAAAATCCCACCCCTTGCAGACCCAAGTGGAACAGTCCCGGCTAGGATGGTTTGGCCATGTGTGCAGAATAGGAGAGGATTGGCTACCACGACGGGCATGGGAGGCAAAGAGCCAGGGATCCAGACCCCCAGGGCGACCTAGATTCCACTGGGAGTACAACGTTGGGCAGTCTTTGGGGGACCGAGGACTAGAGTGGAGCCGAACCGGGGGGATGACAGCCATTGGGATAGTCTGGTGCTCTCTATTCAAAATCTCTACACCTTACGGTAGAAGGGGAACGACTAAGCAAGTAAGTAAGTATTTCAAATGTCACTTTAAAATTTAAAAACATCAACTTATCTCCCATATATGGCCCAACGTCTTCCGTTTTCTTAAGTAACCTTTCAAATTACAATTTGTAACATCGTCTGCAGATAGTTTCATCGCTAATTTGTCTACCCAGACGGGTTCCTCTTTAGCAATTACACATACAATGCCTGGTCGGAAGTGAGCAATTATCACCTGTACTTCCTTGTGTATTATCCGCCCAAGTGTCTGAAAGCGTTGGGGTGAATAATGCCCCCAGACGGGCATGCGTGTCTGACGGGACACGATTACGTAGAAAGTCACCAATACTGTCCGTTGACCGTATGAAGTCAATCTGGTTTAACAACTTAAACGATTACAATTAAACCCTAAGGATGGTCAATTGGACCACAGAAACTTCAATAAACTATGGTGATGATGAAAACATGGAAAGAACTTGAGCGGATGGCACGGGACAGAAAGACTTGGCATGTATTTGTTGAAGGCCTATGCTCCTCGGGGAGCTAAAGGGTATTGATTGATTGATTGATTGATGGTCCATTAGCCATGAAATAACAGTATTTCAGAAGATATTTCAGAAAATCTATTGCAGTATGAAAAGAGGTCAACAAATCTAAAGCTTGGCGATGGGACAGGTTTATTTGCGTAAAATGAAGAAATAAATGGAGAAAGTAGGAGAGAAGGAATGGGAGTAAAAGACAACAATATTGTCACAACGCGTTAATCTAATCCAAACCTGCAAGATAAGCGGAATCATTTTGTGCAATAAGTAGTAACCAAAGAAACTGAAATATAATTTTTTTTAAAATCCACAATAGTCAGCTTTTGTTGACAACAGGAAACAGTTTTTACGAAAACGTACGTTAGTGTGGGTGCCTGGGTAGGTGAAAACCTCACAAGGAGCGGCCGCTACCCCTGCTCCCCCAAGTTGCTCTACTGAGTTTTACGTAGCATTTTAAAGGACATTTAAGTGTGCCCAGTGCCGGATTACTCATAAGGCCCACTAGGTACGTGCCTAGGGCCCCAGGCTTACAGGGGCTCCCGCGAAAAAAAGCAACAGAGAAATATTTTTTCAAGAAAATGTCCAGGCTTCATCAACAATTTTAACAAATTCAGTGCAATTAATCTTTTTTTCCGTTTTAAAATAAATAGTTAGTTGGATAATAATCAAACAGCTTCTAAGTAGCAACTGGCTTAATGCGTTTTAGAGCTTTTTTGTTACACATCTAGTGTTATTCGAAACATTTAAGTTGGCAACACCGTCCTAAATATTTGTTGTTGACGGTTCTGATTAATATCAAAAAGTGCATTTGTTCACATTTTATTTATATATATAAAATATCGTGTGTGACTAGAATTTTAAATTTGCTTTCTTTAATTACATCAAATCCATATTGTTTTTTTTAAAACCCTCATAGGTCAAACGTGACTCAGACAAATCTAAATTTGCTTGCTTTACTTTGTGTAAAAATGGACATGCTTCGTCGCATCGATTTTGGTGACATAATCAGATTTTGTAATAAGAAAAATCAAGAAAACGGCTATTCTAAATATTTCTTTATGGTTTTCTGATGTTTGCAGTGGCGTACTAAGGAGGTGCGAGGGGGGCGGTCCGCCCCGGGTGACAGCCAGGAAGGGGATGCCATCGGACACTATTAAGTTAGCACGTACTGTTAAAATGTTACTTACTAGTGTGTTTCTTTATTGGGGAATGGGGGTGTCACAGTTAACATTCGCCCCGGGTTCCAAGTACTTTAGGGACGCCTCTGGATGTTTGCTTGGACTTATTACTTGTTTTTTTTTTTTTTACTTATTATTATATATTCATTAAAAAATGTATCCATTAGCTTTATTCTAATTTTAGCTTT
>JAMPIV010011355.1:57500-90705 GCA_024509875.1 Oreohelix idahoensis | reverse complement strand
CATTAATTTACCGTGATTCAGAACGAGGTCAGCCACGCTAATGCACGGGCTGTATCATTTTGTATTTATTTTTTTCATGTGTTTCATTTGGGCCTCACTTTCTTTCCTTTCTGTTTTTATTTATATGTCCACGAAAAATTCCTCGTGGCCGTAACGAAGGCGATTGTTTTTGGTATCGCTTGGTCTAGAAATGCATAACCACGGTTTTAAAAGAAGCTACTCTTTATTCGGGACATAAATGTAAAAGGCAAAAATGTCTTCTTTTTTTTTTTTTAAACCGTGTATAAGGAAAGATTGTCGTTCGTTCGTTCTAGTTGAAAGTAAATGTCTCATCATCATTCATTATTTTCTTGTTTCGCTCCCACTGGAGCATTGTGCCACGACTGTAGCTGGTCATCTATAAGGAAGTCTGCGCAAAGCGTTCCTATGCTCTTGCAGCAGTGGTTATCATGGCGGTGAATATTACCTGATGAGTATGCCAGTCTCATGCAACCTCATGTTAGTCACATTGTAGGATGAACCAGTAGCCCTATTCTTTCTTGGTCTCCTTAATGACCCTCGGGAAGTAAAACGGAACAAAGGCCGTCAACAAATTCATGCCAAGACCTTCTGTTTGGTGCCATCCGCTCATGGTCTTTCCCAGTTTTCTTTATCCCGTTTATTTATATCTCACTTTTCTTCTCCACGTGTTTTTCAGCTGCACTACTGAGGATTCCAGAACACTCCTTTGTAATGCTATCAACAGGTTTCTTCAAAGTGTGTCTTATTCACCTTTGTAATGCTATCAACAGGTTTCTTCAAAGTGTGTCTTATTCACCTTTGTAATACTATCAACAGGTTTCTTCAAAGTGTGTCTTATTCACCTTTGTAATGCTATCAACAGGTTTCTTCAAAGTGTGTCTTATTCACCTTTGTAATGCTATCAACAGGTTTCTTCAAAGTGTGTCTTATTCACCTTTGTAATGCTATCAACAGGCTTCTTCAAAGTGTGTCTTATTCACCTTTGTAATGCTATCAACAGGTTTCTTCAAAGTGTGCCTTATTCACCTTCGTAATGCTATCAACAGGTTTCTTCAAAGTGTGTCTTATTCACCTTTGTAATGCTATCAACAGGTTTCTTCAAAGTGTGTCTTATTCACCTTTGTAATGCTATCAACAGGTTTCTTCAAAGTGTGTCTTATTCACCTTTGTAATGATATCAACAGGTTTCTTCAAAGTGTGTCTTATTCACCTTTGTAATGCTATCAACAGGTTTCTTCAAAGTGTGTCTTATTCATTACCTGTGTGGTACCGTTGACCGATAGGAGAGCACAGAATAGTTACACTATCACCTACCACGTATGTCGTAAAGGCAACTAATTAGGGGTTAATACCCCATGCTATGCAAACGTAGAGCAAAAAAAAAAACAAAAAAAAAAAAAAAACAGGAGGCAATAATGAGATTACCAAATAAATATATTTAAAAAAAATGAGCGTTTATATAAAGGAAGAGATATTTTACGCATTAAGATATACACCTGACGATAGCTAACGATTAGACCGTTTCTGAAGAGAATGTAAATAAAAATGTTGCTTTGGGGGCGTAATATTATTCAGGCTTTCATAACAGTAAACAAGACAATATCAACAGAGCTAGTGCGAGGCCAGCGTTGAAAGCGGAAACTTCATTTCATTTGATAAAAGTGTAAAAAAATACTAAAAAATAAATCATGTTTACATATCAAGGTGGCTTCTAATGCGAAGTTGTAGCTTGTATCGATTTCGTGCAATTTGATGTTTTGAGTCCTTGCTTCACTTAAGTTGTCTGAGTATTTTATTTTATCTTTTTTTTTCCTGTAATAAGATCGTGGACAGTTTGTGTTTAGTTAAATGTCTAAAGTTTGTCTTAACTGTTATTAGATCCATGTATATTATCTTATTATTAAGGCTGTGCACTGTCCCCATGCCTAGTTAATATATACACAGAAAAAAAAATAATTTCAAACAGATACAGGAGTGGCAAAGACTGAACATAAGATCAATAAACAAGCTTAGATATACAGATGATACAGTTTTGTTAGTTGAAAGATTACAGATGATACAGTTTTGTTTGTTGAAAGATTACAGATGATACAGTTTTGTTAGTTGAAAGATTACAGATGATACAGTTTTGTTAGTTGAAAGATTACAGATGATACAGTTTTGTTTGTTGAAAGATTACAGATGATACAGTTTTGTTAGTTGAAAGATTACAGATGATACAGTTTTGTTTGTTGAAAGATTACAGATGATACAGTTTTGTTAGTTGAAAGATTACAGATGATACAGTTTTGTTTGTTGAAAGATTACAGATGATACAGTTTTGTTTGTTGAAAGATTACAGAACTTGTAAGAACTAGTGAAGCAGGTAAATAGCATATCATGAACGTGGATTGGACATTAACGTTGAGAAAAAGAAAACTATGATAATTAGCAAAGCAGCCAACATTAAAAATAAGAATAAATGGGAAAATCCTGGAATATGTCAAGAGATTCTCATGTCTTGGTCATATAATAACAGAAGATGGCAAATGTGAAACAGAAATCAAGAAGAGAATAAAAATGGCTAAAGCTTAATGGAGAGATACACCAACATTCGCTCCCTTGATAACAGACGTGAGGAAAAGGTGTTTATTCACAGCGAGAAGCTTCTACGAATGCCAAATCATCCAATGCATGCCAGACTCCATAGCTTGACCAAAAAAAAAACAAAAACAAAAAAAAAAACAGGCTGAAGAGAACCAGCTTCTTAAACATCTCAAAACATCTGCATCAGTGTCACGAAGACCTCGTCCCAAAACAACCTACTGAAATGGAAACGTTAATTGATTATGAAGAGCCAAACTACTGCCATGAACATATATCTATCATCACAGATGTCCCTGAAATAAGAAAGAAAGGCCACCAGACCCCTCCACAACTAAAAATCTGGGCTCAGGAGATGATTGAAGAAAAGTACAACTCGAAAGAGTGGACACACGTATACACAAATGGATCCACAGAGGGGGCAGTAAAGAATGGTGGAGGAGGCATTTTTATAAGCTTCGTAAACGGGAAGATCATCCGAAAGGCCTTCCCACCTGGAAAGATCTCCTCCAATTTCAGGGCAGAAGTTACGGCACTACTACAAGCTCTGAAAATCCTCACCAGATCAGAACAACAGCTACCAGCTAAGATAGTAACCGTCACTGACTGTAGATAATTACTGGAATCAATACAGAACACAAGAAATGAAAACATGACGCATGAGATAAGATCTGAGCTCAACATAATCCAAAGGACATCAACCATTGCCCTTCAGTGGATACCCTCTCATTGTGGAATCACTGGAAATGAGAGCAGATGTTCTGTCTAGAAGTGGCAGTAAAATGGAACAATTCAGCCACCCATTACCCTATAGAGAAGCAAAAACCATCATCCACAACAAGCACAAAAACCAGTGGAAGGAGGAAGGTGATACATACAGCAGAGATGACCCAAACCACCAACTTAACAGACACCAACAGACCATCATATTCCGCCTGAGAACTGGACACTGTAGACAACTAGGCCATCTCTATCGCCTCAGGATATCTCATATAAACGTATGTCCATGTTGAACTGGAATGCAGACCCCGAACAGATTCTCTGCCCAGCCCATGATGACCCACGACATCTGATCTGGTCAGGGAGTGCTGAGCTCAAGCAGAAGCCGTGGGGCTGCCGCGCTGACCTGGAAAAGACTGTGGACACTCGTCCTGGCGACAGGCCTGCAGATTAAGCATGACTACAAACTGAATGCAGAAGAAGAAGAAGCTGAAGCTACATTCAACAACATGAGACAAATATCGACATTTAAATAATTTACTAACATATTAAAACTGAGAATCATCGAATGTTACAGCCATATTCTTGATTATTATATGGTGTAGAAACATGGACAATGAACGAGCAACTAGAAGAAAGAATTGAAGCTCTTGAGAACTTGTCGCGGCTTTTCTCCCTTGATCTTGCCGTAGTGGTCCACTAACGCCCCGACAGTGGAGTAAAATGATGGGTTTTTAAAGGTAGAAACCTTCGCTCAAGATCACTCTTGTCTATCCACTATTGCTCTTGCTGTTTGACTTGCCGGGAGACAACGATTCTTTTGGTGACTCAGCACAATATGACGATCTTTCGCAGGGGTAGTAACTCGTTGTTAGCCCTCCGAAGTCTATCCCGGGCACTGCCAGTGGTTCCGTAACGTTCATTGAGACGTACAATAGTGCTGTGGTGGCAATTCATCCTTCTGGCAATGGCCCGCGAGCTCATTCCGGTCTCCAACATACTAATGGCTCGTTGGCGGTCGTTTTCAGATAGTCGTGGCATTTCAAGCACATGTACTGGGTGTTTTGTCTCAACGGCCTTTTTATACCGAGTACACTGCCACAACGCGTACACATTTTCAGGGTCATAGCTGTTGGGAATCGTGTTGCACGTGTAACTTTCATTGTTTTCATGTAGTCTGTACACAAACCCGTGGGTTGAATCATGCACTTTCCATTCCAGCAGCCATTCGCTCTCTACCTCATGACAAACACGGGGAAAATCCATTCCCACACTTTTGTTTTCCAGCTTCTCGGCATCAGTATATATAATAGTGGTGCGTTTTTAATGTGCTTCAGTATATATACCGGTAGGCTGCTAGCCTCATGTACAGCGCCTCATATTAGTCTTCTCTTATGACATGTCAAGGACAACAAAAATGTCATATTCTGTCTTTGTATCGTCAAAGACCCCAGGAACTAAACAAGGATGAGTATTTTTTTTTAACCATTCCAGACTTCGTTATTTTTGATTCTATTGCGGCTGTTTATTCCATTTGCAATTTTTTACTTACGTAAAGTCATTGTCATTCACAAATAACATCTAAGTTTCCAACATTATTGTTAGCATAAAACGGAATTTTTGTTTGTTATGTAATAATAATAATAATAAATTCTTTAAGCGCCAAACACGGCGCATAAGGCAGAAACCAGTGCTCTCCAGGTTGTTCGTTGTGACGCCACTCCTCTTAGCTCTTGCACATTATTTAGGCCCAACGTTCTTCCTTCTCTTATTATTGTTCTTCTGAGTGTTTCTTTTGGTCTTCCTTTTTTCCGCTTACCCTCAGGAACCCAAGTGAGCGCCTGTAGTGGTATTCTGTTGTTTTGCATTCGTAGGACATGACCGATATATGACCATCGTCTTTTCCTTATATAGTCGGAGACATATTTCTGCCTAGAGTCTTCTCTTATTTGTCGATTAGTCTTGAATTCTTTCCAACTGATGTTCATGAGTTTTCTAAGACATTTGTTCACGAATGTATTCAGCTTGTTCTCCAATGATTTTGTTATTTTCCAACTCTCACAGCCGTATGTTAACACTGAGATAACATTTGAATTAAACAGACGAAGCTTGGTATGTATATTCAAATACAGTAGAACTCCATTTATCCGAACCCCATGGGACCGAGCATCGTTCGGATAATCAAATGTTCGGATAATTGGATTACATAATGTATCGAGTACATGTACACATATTTCTAAAAATAATTAACCATCACAAGGAAAATACACTATAAAACATATTTAATTGTGCTGTAATAATAATACCCACACTGTATTAGATCACTGTATCACCAAAATCTTTCATTACACTGCAGTGCATGTTCTACTTGTACAGCATTAATTATTTTTTTTTTAAGAAAAAGAAATGTTTTCAAAATAACATTACAAACGATTCAAAACCAGGCGCAACTTACGTATACATGTACTTGCACAGATGTAGCCCACTATTTAAAATAATGAGGAACCCTCTTCTGCACCAAACTGGATAGTCTCCTTTTGGCTGCTAAGTCCCGCATTCCCTTCAACAGCAGAAGCTGTGTAGGACAGCTGTCATCTTCTTGCTCGTACCAAGCCATCGCTGTTTCTAGTGCTATAAAGGCCTCTTCAGGACTTGGTCGACGTTTTGGGTTTTCTTCATAATCTACAAGTACATCATGTACTTCTGAGGAATCTTTATCATCGGTCACTACATGTATTTGGTTTTCTTCTTGCACAAAAACATTTCTTCGTTATTCAAAAACTGAAAACCAGAATCATTATCATCTTCTAGCCACAAGTGTGCATCATCTTTGTCACAGTCCGAAAATCCGGGCATTGCTTGAAACAGTTCCACAACTTCATTTATACAATCATCATTTGTGTCCACTGCAGTAGTTTCATTTCCTCCTTTTTCCCAAGCAATCTATTCCAAGCTTTGTTGAGATTATCCTGTGACAGGGTGGTCCAAGCATCAGCTAACATATAGCAGCAGTCTTTGAGATTAAGCTTTTTGGAAAATGCCACCACACTTTCTTCATCTTCAGCCAACAATAAACGACGCAGGACTTCCTTCTTGTACATCTTTTTAAGCTTTGCTATAACACCCTGATCCATTGGTTGAATCAGTGCTGTTACATTGAGAGGCAGAAAAATTACTTTAAAATTTGCATCAACTGCATTCAATGTATCCGTCTCTGGATGAGATGGTGCATTGTCCAGTAGAAAAAAATACTTTTCCAGTTTTCTTTTCTTGTTCTCTCAACCTCTTCACATTTGGGATGAACTGATTTGTATACCAATCAAGAAATATTTCACTATTCATCCAAGCACTGTTCTGTGTTTTGTAGCACAATGGGAGACATGTCACATTCTTTAAACAACGTGGTTTTTTTGGCTTTGCCGATCATTAGCACCGCACCGGTGAACGATGACTTCCACTGGCATTCGCGGCTACCAAAATTGCACTTTTTAAACCCAGGGGCAGATGCTTCGTGCTGAGATGCAAGTGATTTCTGAGGCAATGATTTCCAGTATAAGCCAGTCTCATCGGCATTATACACATCATATAGTTAATAACCTTCTTCTTCCAAAAAAGCCAAGAATGTTTCTTTAAAATTTTCAGTGGCAATTGCATTGCATCGCTAGATAAAGATTCCCCTTGAATCTCCAATTCTCGTATGCCATGACGAGATTTAAAGTTTGTTAACCATCCCTGGCTAGCCTTAAAGTCAGGAATGACCGTCAAGTTGATTGTTGAACTGAAGTGACTTTTCACACAATAGAGAGCCAGAGATAGGTTCCCCTTTGCTTCTTCTTTGCACAAACCATATATAAAAAAGCCTCTTCCAATTTCAAATCTTTCGCATTTCTCATGGTTTTATGTTTCTTCGACCCATTTTCACTATCCAATTTCGATGCAAAAGTCATAATTTTATCCTTGTTACTTTTGATGTCAGAGACGGTAGCTTTCCCAACATTGAAAATCCTCGCAAGTGAAGACACAGTTTCACCTTTTCCTAGTCTCTTGATAGTTTCTGTTTTCGTTTTAATTGACAAAACATTGCGGTTCATTTTATATGCTTTAGGCTTACTGGAAGATGCCTTATCGCACAGAGAAATACTTGTACACCAAAATTATTCTGCTGTAGTAGCAGACACAATTATTTTAAGTTGAACTGTCTGTTTAGCCAGTGTTCTGCCTAGAACGCACTCGTACACTGGATTGGTAAACCAGATATTAACTGACTTTATGATCTAACTGACTTCTTGTACGTAAGCAACCGACCATTAGCCCATCATATCCTCTACAAATTGTTAGCACACATTTGAAGCTTGCCGCATCAAAAGATTCAGAAATGTAGTCTAACATGACTGGTGGCTCCTGATTTTTTTTTTCTGGAAAAAGTGTTCGGATAATTGGATGTTCGGATAATTGGGGTTCGGATAAATGGAGTTCTACTGTATCGTAATTTCCAAATGTTAGATAATCTATTGAAGGCGCTAGCTGCCAAAGCAATTCTAGTATGGATTTCTCTTGTTGTGTCACCATCCTGAGTCATTTTACTGCCTAAATAATTGAAACTTTCAACTTTCTGTAGTTTTTCCCCGTTCAAGATGATATCAAAGGTCTCGTTAGAAAAGTTCATATGTAGAGCATTGTTATGTAGTTTCATTAGCAGAATATAATATTTTTTTGCCATATCGATTCTTGCTTATGAAAGTGACAAACAGGCATACAGAAAAGTTTGTATGTAATAGTAACAGTGGAAAAACTTCACATGAAGAAAATAACAAGAAGTAAAGTTGAAAGGTGTAAAGAATAATTCTTTCGAGTATATTATTCATCCCTGAAGGAGTCTATCATTGTAGTTGGTAACCCTTTACAAGAAGCCATATCTAAGGTGTTTCCCCTTTTTTTGCACACTTTTTCTGTCATTTACGTGTGAGATGGCAAGCTTTACGGGCACAACTTCAATGTTGAATTTTACGACGAATATTTGTAGGATGCTATTGTTCTAGTCTCTGCTTCCCAAAACTGGGCTCCAGGGTGACGTAAGAACATTAAGACAAATGCATGCGTTCAGGTAAGAAGGACAGCACTCATATCCACTGGGAAATGTGTCTCTGACAATAAGGAGATGGGCACAGATGATAAAACATAGTGGATTACGTAAATGGGCCATTGATAAGATTTGGTGGAAAACACATCACTGGGACTAAACACAGGTCCATTGATAACGTCGGGTTGAAAATGTATCATTACAATTAAATACATCATTCTTCGCCCTTTTCTATTACGCTCCTTACGGAGTATCGAGTAAGCACAACAGCTGGTCCACACCCAGGAAGCCAGCACCAAGCAGTCACAAGATCTTGCAGCATTAATTTATGTGGCAATTTCTTTGTGTGATGAGACTGCTAGCTCCAGGCTTAACCTTATATTAGTGGCCTTCTACGACATGCCTGAGGGTGTAGTAGTGCTATTCTTTCTTCTTCTAGTCAGAGGCCCCCTTGAAGTACACGGGGCAAGATTAAGTATAGGTACAGTAATAAGTTAAAAGTTAGTTGCATATCCTTTACAGGACGTGGCAATCAACCCCAGCTTTTATTGACTGTTTTGTGATTTTTCTAGGCAATGTTTTCATTCAGTAGTTTGCCATTGCTTTCTGAACGGTACGACGCTTATACCATTGTTAAAAATCCACACAAAGCGATCTGCTACCAAACCGCCTGCAGCAGGTTTCGAACCTGGTATTTCTGGATTATGAAACTGCGTTCGTATCCATTAGGCCACAGACGCCGACTACAGTAATAAGATCAAGTGGAAAATGCTACACTGAGATTAAATACAGAGACAAATTATAACTTTCTGTAGAATTTACATCAGCTTCAAGGCTATTGAGAACATGTCCACATAAGAGTCCCCGACGCCATCACAAGAACAGTTTCGCTATGGACCCCAGAATGAAGGCGAAAGAGAGGCCGACCACAAATAATTTGGAGGAAAACTGTGGAAGCCGAGAAACAAAGCATGAGCCTAGGTTGGAGCACAACACGAAGGGTGGCCGCAGACCGAGCAAAGTAGAGACAGTTTGTTGCAGGCCTATAAGACGCCACTAGGCGTGACGGCGACTGACTGCTTTGACAGCCAACGGCTAAGGATCCAAGAAAAAGAAGAATATCGAGAACACTTGCTAGAAAATGCATTCCTGATATATAGTTCTTCCAAGCGATCCTGATATATAGTTCTTCCAAGAGATCCTGTTGCTCGTGGAAAGAAAAGGGCAGACGATGAGAGATTAATAATTTAATAAGCCAGGCGAAAGTGGCATTCTACACATGGACAAATAATAATATTTAATAAATCCATACCAGTGAACGTAGAGAGAGAGAGAGAGAGAGAGAGAGAGAGAGAGAGAGAGAGAGAGAGAACGAACGAACGAACGAACGAACTTTATTTTCGAAGGGTTGAGAATTGGGCGCGCAGGCCCGTCTAACATTCTGCCCTTTCACTCTCATTAATCTTGCATTCTATATCCTTTTATTCCCCACATGTTACTTTAAGGATTAATTTAAAGGCATGCAACATTATAAAGTTAACATAACAGCATTCATTTACAGTTTACAATCATAATAAAAAATGAGTAGGTTTTTTTTAAAAAATAAACAAGATAGTGACTGAAGAAAAATAATAATAATAAAAATAAAATAATATAAACAAAACAATAAATAAATAAGTTATGTATACCGACACTCACTTATGCGGTCAAAACGTCTAATCTGTAGTATTTTTGAATGTGTCATCAATCCTCAATACAAAAATTACAAAAACACATTCTCGCTTACATCCATACATTCTTGGCGGAAATTGAAATAATAATAATAACACTTTCTTGCGCACTTCTGTAGCAGAAAAAGTCTTTCAGCAGTTAAAAAAAAAAAAAAAAAAAAAAAAAATTATATCTGCATGTACATGACCCATTTAAGCAAACGGAAACATTCACATCTCTAAAGTACAGTGGTATGCGGGTACATTCTCACATACATTACATTATATAATAGTATTACATGGATATAAAACAAATTATTCCCATTAAAAACGAGCGGAAGAGGAAAAGAAATGTTGACCTATGGATGAGATGTTGACAGGCAAATGATGTTTCTATGGGGGTAGATAATCAGTGTTTAGGAAGTGTTTGAAAAGTGCTTTGTTAAATGAATATTGTGTAGGTAGGCTTTTTAGGTGGTGTGGAAGGCTGTTCCATAAGTAGGCTCCAGAGTAGGCTAGACTCTGTTTGAACAGGTCGATCCTAGGTTTGGGCAGACGTAACTGATGTAATTGTAGTCCCTCTCTTCTACTGGTTTGAAACTTGAAATGTTACATCGAAACAGTTTGAGAGTTCAACATTGAACAAACACATGAGACAATCATGGGCGGCAACAAGATTTGGTCTCTTATACGAATGTCAAGAATCGCGTGGGCGGCAAAGATAAAATGATTAATTCTTGAAAATTACAGCAGGGAGACGACAATCAACCTCCATTAAAAAAAACAGAAAGCTCCAAAAACATCTTGACAATGATAATAATAGACAGCAAGAGAAGTACAGAGATGTTATCAGAAAATAGAACATGTTGACATTACGGGCTGGGATGAAGTTAACAACAGAATTAAATGAGAACATAGAGAATAGATTTGTGAGAAGGGCGTGATCGTTTAAAGGTCGCAACACTGAAGATGATATTGTTCACTGGTTCTCATTTTATTTGTCCGAGGTACCTCATGGAGCTACATAAGAAAATCGTGAGCACTAAACGCAAAGAAACGAGGGTTTTTCGGTTTATTTGCCGTATGCGTGCAAAATTAGAAATATTCAACTCAAATGTCAAGTCAGTCCTATTGTATGGCTCTGAAACATGGAGAGCAACAAAAACAATAACCAGAAAACTACAGACTTTCATAAATGATGAGTGCGTAGAATAGAAAGATTGAAGTTGAATGACAAGATCACCAATGTGGAACTGATGACATGAACCAGACACGCGTCAGTGGAACAAAAGATGAGAAGAAGACACTGACGATGGACAGGACACGCACTGAGGAAACCTATTGATATCATTACAATGCAATCCTTGTTCAGGAACCCCCGGGTAAGAGATACAAAGGTTAAAAAAAAAAACATACGGAGAAGAAAAATAGAGACAGAAGTGAAAATGATGAGGAGGATGTGGAAAGAACTCGAGCTGATGGCACATGACAGGAGGGCGTGGCAAGTGTTTGTTAACGGCATGTGTTCCTTGAGAAGCTAAAAGTAGGAGAGGATATCAAAGCTATCTAGCCTCGTGAGCGGGACTAAAGGAGATTGATTGATGCATGTCCAGTATTATAGTAGAAAAAAAAATCGCTATTGCATACATTTTAGACTTAAAAAAATGTAAATAACAGACAAATGAAACTCGAATGAAAAAATAATTAAAACATAAACTTACTAAGTGAACCTAATGAGAAACCTGCTCAATTGTATGGTGAAACATCATGTCTGTCTCTTATTTTTGATTTTTTTTCACAATATTTGACAAACCCATATTCACATAAATACTTCGTCACAAATGGTAAAAGTTAACGAACTCCTTTGCCTGCTGTTTTAGGGAGCGAGTTTAACAAACAAGCCCATAGCTAAAACAGGTTAACACTAAAAAATCTTTCCTTGGAGCAACGTGTCATAAAAGATATCAATAAATTATCCGTTTTCTTTTGTAGATAGGACAGAGGAGTTTCTGTTTTATTATAATTTTTTTTAAAATGAAAGAGTTAGCTAACCCACCTGTAATATAACCCATCTTGTAATGGATTCCACCTATAATCTAATCCACCTTGTAATCTAATCCAACTGTAACCTAATCCACGTGTAATCTAATCCACTTGTAATCTAATCAAAATCCATAATTCTCGCCGTTTGTACGTCGGTCACATCTAAGGGATGCAACTGTGGTTGAAAGTTAGAAATTAATTGTATTGTTTCCCTTATATGTGTTCTCCCGAAAATAGTAACACTCAACGAAGAAAAGTCGGTGAATTGTGCAACACAAAGTGAGTGACAGTGATATATTAATAAAATGTACGTTTTTTATTGTAGAACCAAGTTTCATTCCGGAAACGGATTTAACTCATCATTTTGTTAAAAATGACCTTAAAATGTAAGTTTTTGATTGTTTCTTCAAGACAAAATTTTAATTTAAAGTATTGCAGACTCATTATTATGGATCAAAATGATAATATGGCTGTAAAACGAGCTGCAGATGCTGAGGAAGAGACGATCGCGTCAATCACAACCAGCAAGCGAGACTCTAGAAGAAGCAGCAATACGACGACAACATGAAGCGGCACAAAGACAAGCACAGCGTCAGTCACAACGAGCAAATCAGTCTGCAGAAGAGCATGAATCTCAACGCGCTGTAAAAGCTTTTCGCATTCGTCAGTTGAGAGCATCACAACGAGCAAAGGAGACTTCAGAAGAAGCAACCGAACGTAGAGCAGCAGCTGCACAACAAGTGAGACGATCAAGAGCGGCACGTCGTCATTATTTACGGGTTATTGCTAGTTCGCTAGTAATTTTCAATGTCTGCGTCGACAAGAAAATATTTTTCGAAAGAGATTAGCAGTTACGTGACGTGGTCAATGATTGTTTTCTGCAAGTCTGAGTCTGTAGACAATTATTTCTTTCAGACAAGGACATAAAATAAAATAATGGAAGGTATCATACTGTTATGCTTCACCTCTGTTTCTCCACAGAATAGATTTACCTGTGACTACAGATACTTCATTATTAGATATTAGAAAATTGTCGTGTTTTTACCTTGAAATGATGATTTCAATAACATACATCGCTTGAACTATTCAGCGATATGTCCCGCATTTCTAGTGTATGATTTAAATCTCACGTCAATATAACTTTCAATTATTTGTGTGTTTGTTTGTTAAAAAAAAATGTTTTAAGTAAACGCAATGGGGTGAAATTAAAATTGAGTTAATAGTTATTGAACTGCAATATTTTAACTTCAGTAGTAGTTTAATTTATAGCGTTTTTTTTTTTAAATTTGATCTGTTTAGGTTTTTATCTTTGTCTTTATTACCGTGTATAGTTCACAGTAATCTGCGCTGAGTGTCTTTTATTGTCATCTGGTTAATATTCAAGTTAAAACAATAATTCCACAAATACAGAATTGTTAATAATATAGATCGTAGTGCATAGGGAACATTATATACCGCATACACTTTAGCAGAGTTTCTCAACCGGGGTTCCGCGAGAGATCTCTAGTGGTTCCGTGAGAGATTGGAATGAAAAAAATATAAATGTCGTTTTTGTTTAACGTTTCGCGCCAGCCGATTGTCGTAGATTTTTGATAGGAGAATTAAGACTTGGGTTGGTCCTTTCTGATTAGATTTGAATAAGTGATAGTCTCAGTGAGAGATAGTAATAGCAATAGATTTCCACGAGTGAGATGGTAGACTGTGATAGAGGCTGTCTCTGAAATCGAGAAATCTTCTCTCTTTCACCTATCTTCTACGACATATTTAGAGGAGTCAGACAGTCTAAACACACACACACACACACACATACACACACACACACACATATATATACATATTACATATACAGTTCTATCCACTCACGTGCACGCACATACAAGACGACAGTTAGACGTACAGACGTGGGAAAACTATAACAAATGATTATATATATATATATATATATATATATATATATATATATATATATATATATATATATATATATATATATATATATATATTCTAGAACGAGCTGACCAACACGCTGATTAAGTTTAAGGGCAGTTTAATTATCAATATAAACTTCCACCACCACAACATCCAACATTTACATCAAATATATATATAAATAAGCATCAAGTCAATGAATTGCTACAAAAAAAGATATAGACCCACTGGTATGATCTTCCCTCGATGTTTAGCCCACAGTCCCGTTAGGAGAAAGATGATAGCCCCCAAAGAGTCACGGATACATATGATTTGGTCTAATATTTCCCCCTTTTTAAGGTAAGGACAGACTTGATATCTCTGATCTATTCTAAGGGAAAATATGGTTAGCAATACTTGCATAAAGAAAGTTAAGACAGCAAAATTGGGTGCCAAATTACAACAATAAAGAAACACTCAGACCTGCATTCACTCTATTTATTCAGCCGTGGCAACGTGCTCTCTTGCATACTTACAGCTTTGTTAACAGCATCTGGAAACATAATTTTTAGGACATTCACATACAGAATCGTCAATGGCAGTCTTTGACCAAGAAATCTCCAGTTCCAAAAAAGACGGGTTGAATTCTCTGCTTCTGGGAACGATTCCTTGGGTGTTCTTATTTTTCGGATGTCTGTTTAGGTCACATTAAAATTGTCCAGGCACGAACATTAACAACGAGCACAGTGTCAATAGCTTAGGTTTCTAGAAATGAGGAATGTCAGATCGGTGTCTTCTTTCAGGTTAGGACTTTATTTGGTCACCACACCATTAGTCAACAGTGTCGGAGTGTTCTGACGTTAATATGTTACTTGCCGCATGGGCTAAAAGGTACTTGCGGTTTTATTCTCTGGAAGAATCAAATCAGACTCGATGGGCCCGTTACTTCTTTAAAAATCTTTAAAGTTCTTGTAAAGGTTATAGACCAAGTCTTTAAGGAAAGAATGTTTTGGTTCTACATAGATATTTACTCTGTACTTAACGCTGGCAAAGTTTGGGTTAACCCCAGTTTTCACTGCATAGGGAAGAAAAACCACATATAAAATACTATACATACTATGTACTTGTTATAACTTACATTTTAAACTGCAAGCGTACAGCTTGACTTATCATTTAAAATTTGCCATGAAATAAGTTATATACATAAAATCAATCACCATGAATTAGGAATACATACGTATCCCGTCAATACTCACTGATGTAGTATTTCAGTTATAAGTTAATTTTAAAATATATTCCCGTCTGATTATTTAGCAGTAAAATCAAATTCATTTATAGCTGCGTGATTTTAAGCTAGAAATATAATTTATTCTGCTTTCCACTGAAACACGTCACTAGAAAATAATACAGACTATATTTTAATTCTCTCTGCACAAAAGAACTAGTGAAAATGAAATAGGCGATTAACACTTAATAACTTCACAAAATATTAGATACTTAATATAATATTTACCTCAACACAGAACAACGGTATCACAACGAAACTAAGAGTTTCACTTATAAGTTTAAGTATCTAGAACGAAGTGACCACGTCTACTGCAAATGGAGTATGAGTGAAATCAAGTTTAAAACTCTGATTAATATCTTAAACCAGACAAAGGATGCACGCTATTGCGAGACCCCGAAATCGTCTCCCCTGCTCTTAACACTTACGTTAACTTAGACGCTGCTCATAACTGCCAAACGTGCGTCTTCACACCTCACTGCTAACGAAACTGGCCGAGAGTGCCGTGACAGAGAAAATACCAGACAAATGTCTCATTCTGCGCCGTGCAGATGTCGGTTATCACACCTCACGCCGGAGAAACGTTCGTGTCACGTGAAAATGCAGACGATATGTCGGCCCTATGTCTGAGATAGATGAATACTCACAGTTTCTCGTCTGACTGACATCTACGTAATAGAATGCGTATCAGTATGAGAAAGAAAAACGGTAAAGTGAGAATGGGAAAGAAAATATTTTTCGCAAACGAACGAATGTGAAAAATACAGGAAAAGGATAAAGAGTGATAATAAAATAGAGGACACGGGTAGAAAAAGAAAGAAAGAATATAGAAAATTTATTGATCATAATCTCTATGCGACACCGATGTTAGCGGACGCATTTGTGTTCAGTGACGGAGAAGGCTATATTTGAATTTCTATTGCTTTCTCCTGCCATTTTTAGTAGCTTTACTGTTCAACATTGTCAATAAATTTTGATTTTGTAAATAACGTTCTTTAAAATCAATTTACAACCTTTATTTAAATAAAATCTACCTTAGAAAAATTAAATCCCATTTTGGTTTAAGCCAGTTATTTAAGAGAAATTTAATATTTTTACCTTATGAATTAAAAATTTTTTAACCGTACAAGGTCCTTGTCATGTCGTCTTTTTATCCTCTCATGCATGTCTCTATTTACTTTGTGGGTGTGGCTTTAGGTGTCCCGTTATTTCTCACTCCCGCAGAATCCACAAAAAGGACTACCTTACAATGACGTCAGCAGATTTCTCCCATTCACGTCCTATCCAACTCCAGTGTCTTTTTCTCACCCCTTATTCTACTGGTATGTATCTTATGTTTTACTATCTGTTCCATCTTGGCGATCTTATCATGTCAATACTATCATTATTCTACTGGTATGTATCTTATGTTTTACTATCTGTTCCATCTTGGCGATCTTATCATGTCAATACTATCATTATTCTACTGGTATTTATCTTTTGTTTTACTATCTGTTCCATCTTGGCGATCTTATCATGTGAATACTATCATTATTCTACTAGTATGTATCTTATGTTTTACTATCTGTTCCATCTTGGCGATCTTATCATGTCAATACTATCATTATTCTACTGGTATGTATCTTATGTTTTACTATCTGTTCCATCTTGGCGATCTTATCATGTCAATACTATCCTTATTCTACTGGTATGTATCTTATGTTTTACTATCTGTTCCATCTTGGCGATCTTATCATGTCAATACTATCATTATTCTACTGGTATGTATCTTATGTTTTACTATCTGTTCCATCTTGGCGATCTTATCATGTCAATACTATCCTTATTCTACTGGTATGTATCTTATGTTTTACTATCTGTTCCATCTTGGCGATCTTATCATGTCAATACTATCCTTATTTGTGCAAGCAGTCATTTCTGAAAGTCTTTAACTTATTGCTTGTCACTTTTTATGTTATCCATGTTTCAAAATCATTGCGTAGAACTGATTTGACATTCTAGTCGACCACGAGCAAGCTCAAAAGAGCATTGACAATTATTATTGGATTATTATATTTACAGCGTACCGATCATGTCAACGTATCGTGAGCTATATATATATATATATATATATATATATATATATATATATATATATATATATATATATATTATATATATATATATATATATATATATATATATATATATATATATATAATGATTTGTGTGCAGGGATTCCCTGAGACCTAAAATTATTTCAAGAGTTCCTTCAGGATAAAACGGATGAGAAAGGTTGCATTATAGTAGCTGTGGTGAGTTGGGATTATATAAATATAGTTATAGGGGACTTAGTGTACTGAATGAGATCAGCTGTGAAGGTTTCTGTATCTAATAAGTTTGGTGTATTACAGAGAACCTTGCTTGCTACCACATTTCGACCTCAATCAGACTTATTCTTGAATTGTATGATGACTTCGTTTAATGTCTAGGGTTATGATAGTGATGAAGTGTAAGTTCACAACAACCAACAGACAGATAAACACCTAAGTTAAGATCCACAACAATTTACAACACTATGACAATCACAAACACATAACACTCTAAAGATTTATCTTAAGTAAGTCAAGTGTTAACTTTTATACACTGTATTAGCTTTTTCAATATATATAGATATCCTGATCCTACTACAATGTGAATCAGGAATCACAATCAAATATAAGCACAATGTTTATGTACAAGAATTTATATAAAAAATCTTTGTCCAGACATATAATATTATTGTAATATGAGTGTAGTGTTGTGATGTATTATTATGAGGTAATACTGGCTTTTAGTGCTAGGTTGTTGTTGGTCATCACGACTTCATGTGTTTGTACTGGTGGAAATAATATTGAAGGATTCACAGATTCTGGTTTTTTTTAAAATTTCTGTCCCTTTTGTTTTTATAATAAAGTTCAGTTCAGGGTATTTTATTCAAGGTTGAGCTTTTTCGTGCTGACAAGCGCTTATCTCATAATGCAGCTGCAGGAAACCTGTATCCTCTGCTCGCTTGCTTCTCAGTTTGATAGTATGATATACAATGGCCGCTATCTTGTGCAAGGAGTCTGCTGCCAGCTTTCTGGATCACGCAGTCCTCAGACCGGACGATGCAATATCACCATCTATACCACGGCCTCTGAAATGAGAAGGTTGTGCCTCCTTCTTCATAACTAATATATAATATTATTCCACACTGAAGTACATGACAGTACAAACAAACATAAAGTTCAGCGCTTTAGGCCAACTGCTAGCTTTTCATGTGATAATATACACCAGTATTCCTCTCCCTAATGGTGACAACGCCTCTGCAATTCCAGCTGTAATCCCTTCCATACAATAGGATAGGTGTTATGTTACTATATGGCAATCCAATATATATATGCAGTTATACTCCTCTCTGACAATCTTTTACATGGTGGAGCAATATCTAGGCTTTGCCTCATGTTTGCTACTGAACCACACACATCCAGACATAATTTATCATTTCACATTCAATTTTCATATAAAATACAGATTAAAAATGTCTAGCTTACCACAATTCGTAAGGAAATACACACTAAAGATGACTGGCACAGTTTGATCTGCGGTATGTCCAGGCTGTTATTATATATTTAATTTGGATAACACTGCCTGCTCTCATCTCTCACAATGTGTAACGATATGGCGTCCCCTCTAAGATTTCTTCTGCCAATATCCAGTATATTGGCCAATCGTTTTGAATATTTTCAAAAGAGTACACAGTCATTCAAATATTTTCATTCACTTTTACTCCGTTTCTAGGCATTTATTTGTTATTCATAGGTCACCCAATCAAATTTCTTTTAACTTCAAAGTTCAGCCAATGGCCTCCCTCGTACTATCTTAGGCTTTCTGTCACTACTATGTTTCAACAAAATTCAGGGAATTCCATCCCAAGCAGATATGACCAAACCTGACAGTATCTCTGTTCTCTATATGTTTTATTATCAATATCTAATTATCTAATGGACTTTTTAGATAATTTATTACATATTCCTAGTCCCCTAGCCTTCCTGTACACGAATATAAGATTTTCAAGGGGCTAAGTGGCGTAGTTAAGAATACGATCTTTTTTCGATGTTAAGTGTTTAATTTCAACTACCACCTGTTCAGTTCTTTACGACTGTACTATCAGTATAAAGTCAGGAGCCCTACGTAAAATATCAGGTTTCCTAATAAGAATTAAACCTGTTTTCTAAACCTAACATCGTATCGTTAGTTTTTTTCATCACTGTTTATTTGAAAAAAATCAGGCCATGCACACTGCGAGTTGGTTTATTTTTAGACACACTGCGAGTGGTTTGCGTTACTGTGTTCCATGGTCCGTCTATCTCTCTCTGCTTTTTTTTTCTTCTAAGCCCGTCTGTCTTTCCAAGGCTAACCTTGTGCGCGATTTTGCACTAATGTTAGTTTTTAAAATTAAGGTCGTCTAGAAGATTTTACTACACATTCTATTTTTAGAACTACGGTTATCGCCGTATCGTTAAGCCTAAGCATTTTATTTAGGAACGAACGAATTAGGACAAGTAGAAATCTTGTGTTAGCCATTACGGCGTTATACAACGAAGGCGTTATCTATACTGGGAAAGCACTGGTCTTTCTCCATTCTTCTTTCTATCGTATTATTTCGTTCGGCTTTACCTTTATGTTCTAATTTATATATGGGTATTTAGAATTTTTCACCACAGTAGCAGAAAGCGTAAGATATGATAAGATGCCAGTTTCGCATATCGGTAGCTTTACATATTTTTTGGGCTTACACTATATATCCTAATTATAACCTTTCAGATGTTAAACGGAATATCTCTCATCAGCAACTAAAAAAAGAAGCATTATAGAGTACTTTAAAGCAGGGGTTTTCAACTGTGTTTGCTCATAGCCCCGTTCTGAGCCTTATTTACCTCTGTAACAGGTTCCCCCACAGTCGCTGTTAGTTGAAAAAGGTACCATCTTAATGTGTCCCCCTAGAAATATAGCATGACCTCCTGGAGGGGGGGGGGGGGGGCATATGGCCAACGTTGAGAGCCACTGCTATAAAGCACAGAATTCCCCATCACCACCGCAATCACTAGACACTGTGCCACAAAGTTACTACACAAAGATTCCGTAGTAACATTTTATTATGGCCAAAACGAGAATAAGCATATAACAGCTGCATGGGCTGATAACGACGAGTACAGATAAACAAATACATACACAAAATAATATTCACCATACCAATTCAATGGAAAAAAATGTGTTAATGATATTAAAACTGAAAAATACAAAAGAGATACATTAAAATAATTTTAATTACAATATATAGACCAACCTAAACTAAGGCAAGTAACAAAAGCACACACCCCCCCCCCCCCCCCCCCCTTCTTCCCCTCCCAACCAGAACATTAAAAGAGGGATATACTTGTACATATTTAAAAGAAGAGAAAGGGGTACTTCATATTCATATATATATTTTATGAAACCCCATGATAACAAATAAAGATATATTTTGAAAAAATTAAAATAATGACTATTAAAAATACTTTTTTTTGCATAATAACAAATGAAAGAAAGTGCAGCATTGAAGCAACACAAGAAAAACAACTATATTTGTGTATATAGACTAAACATAACCCATATTATAACCCAGGAGCGGCTGTCGGATATTCCATCCAAGAGAAACGCCTCGTATTTCTTGGGACAACAACAACAAAACAACAACAGTAGCAGCAGTAACAACAACAGCAAAAATGTTAACAACAGAAAAAGTATCAACCTGATAAATTACCAGATGTCATGTCTGGAATAATTAACACAAGAATATCACTAAATAGAACACGCTGTGCTGAATAAAGAACAATAAATACAAGAATTTTTACCTAAATCGGATTTAGCAGGGTATTTAAATTTATTTTCTGTCTCTCTATATCTTCTGTGTAGGTTGTAGTTCCTCTATTTTTGTTCCAATGTCGTTATTTCTCATTCTGGTAACATTAATGGCTTTTCTTAAGCGTTGGTTCCGAAGGTTGTCACAGCCGGGAGTTGTAGTGAGGATAAGCTCTCACTACAGATAAATACTTCTATGGCACGCGCCTCAAATAGCCTCTGACAAGCAAGCCCTGCTCCAGGCCTTCTTGTGCGGCTCAATTTGAGCCCGGCGGCACTTTTCCGCTGACGGGAGAAGGGGCGAAGGCGAGCCACTGACGCCTTAAAACCAGCAGCTTCTTGATCCTTGGTTAATAGCTTATCTAAGAGAAGATAAAACTCTGAATTCAAACCACTGCTGCCTTGCGGGAATATCCATTTATGTAAAAGGCTTCGGGAGTAAACCCCGAGGATAAATCCGGAGTCGGAGTCCCTAAGGCAGTCTAATGTTGATTCGACATTATTCTGGCAACTCCTGCGACGTGGCTGGTACCAAACTGTATCGGCTTCTGTCGTTCCTTTGGATCTACCGGCTGCGTGAAAAGGGGGAACATGGTGCATGGGCAACAGCTTGATCTCCATATAACTGTGCCCAAGCTCGCGCCCTGTAGAGGACACTCCAGCTTCCCCCTATAGGTGTCGGCAAAACACGGGAAGTAAGAGTTACCGGTTATATGCATTTTGCCCAATTGGCTAGGGCATGGCGCCAGGGGCTACTTCCGACAGTGGGAGAGGTTCTAGGATCTCACTGGACAGCTACCGCCCGCTTCAAGCTGGGCAGCCCCCAGTCAATTAGGTGTTGTCCCGCGACTGTCTGCTTTCCCCATTGGGTGCATGGGGATTAGGGTCAAACTCGAACTGTGGACAGAAAATTTTGCACCTAGCAATTACCACAAAACAAGAAGTAATAGAAATAAACAAACTCTCAGATTGGGATGCTGGAACGTCCGGACTATGTTGACGGGACTATGCAAAAACGTACAGGACATAAACGACGTCAGCAAGACAGCCGTAATCAATGACGAGCTTAAACGACCTCAGGTGGATATATCTGCACTTCAGGAAACTGCGCCTCTTAGGCTCTGGAACGGTGAGCGAGAAGGACTACACATTTTATTGGCAAGGGAAAGACCTTAATAAAACCACACCTCGTCAAAAGAAAATCTCCACATCGTGTCAGGGTCGTAATTTTTTGATGAGATAGGTCTGAGAAATTTATGGTCCCGTCCGAGCAGAGGTGATAGTGATAACTCTGTGAGAATAAGGGTAAGAAGTAGATTGCTGTTTCACGAGGGTGATAGGGTAGGAGGAAGGACAGTCTCTGAATCGAGTAGTTGCTCTAATCCAACCTATCTTACGTCATTAATTTAACTGCAGACGCACTTACTCTCCTTGCTAAACAATTTTTTTTTCCAAGTTACCCTACACTCATGTACACACACCAATTTGGTGACACAAATGCACAAACGTGAATACAACCTACGTATAACATATAATGGGACAATGGGAATGACCAACACGGTAAGTAAAGGTTTATTATGTTTATTATCACTAAACAAAAATCACAACATCAATCATGTTACATTTATAAAGCATAGTTACAGACAAGGGGGAAAACAAAAATAGTATCTCAATAGGCTCTCCCCTCTTGTAAAGGAAAACAACCCAAAGAAAATTACTATCAGAGGTAATTAACCCAATAGAGATCAATTTTAACGATGGGATATGCAATAATTAGTAAGGTGTATAGGAACAGGTTCTTAATTTTTTAATCTATCCCGTGACTAAGCAGATTAGGGAGGAAAAGGAAAAAACACAGAAAAAGAAATTAAGTATACTGATGTTAGCAAGAAAAAAAGAAAATTAAGTGTGATAGGGTGGGCGAGATGATGATTATATTGTGATGTTTGATCACTCTCTTTTCACACTCGCAACCGACCCTAATCAACAATAAAACTCTTGATTCTAAAGGCAGGGGCTGTATTTATTTTTACAACCCTATCAGTGACACTTAAACACACGAAGCAAACATTGAACAAATAAACCACTAAACAAACAAAACAAAACACCCAACAGTGCTCGATTGCTAATCTGAAGAAGCAAACAAAGCAACCACTGGTTAAAATCATAATAGTCAAATAATCAGAGACACCATGCTCTCACCTGTCAAACTGTCCTACCCCGCCACCTGACACACTCAACTATCACACACACACACTCATGCGTGTCATCCAATGCGACTAGTAAGGTGTTGTGCATGAGGCTGGCAATCTCACCGTGTAACATTGGTTGGTACCAAAACCACTACCGCAAGAGCACACACTCAACTACCACACACACACTCATGCATGTCGTCCAATGCGACTAGTAAGGTGTTGTGCATGAGGCTGGCAATCTCACCGTGTAACATAGATTGCTACCAAAACCACTACTGCCCGAGCATATGAATACTTCATGTGGAGGCAAACCACACTGGTGGCCCCATGCTCCCACAGGAGCGGAGAAGAGAAATATATATCTCCAAGTGAGCCCGCGTGCTCTCACAAACCATTCTACACATAACCATAATTAAATAATAATAACATGGACATAAAATAATATTCTTCAACTACATGTACATCAAATACTCTCAATAATCAGAGTAAACCACCACCTCGAATTGATCCATCTCAGTATTCGTCACTGCCCTCTGAACATGTCGTAAGTGACGACTGGTGCGCCTGGTAACAAGCGTGTCGTATACGACCCCTGATGAGATTGGGAACTCATCACATGAAACACATCGTTACCGTCACCGAAACAACCACAGCAATAGCATCAAAATGCTTATTGTGGGCCTGCAATGGACACCAGCTGCATTGGTGTTTCCATGCTCCGCCGGGAGCAAACAGAGCAACACCTGTCTCAACGTGCCTTACGCCTTAAGCACGCTCTCCAGAAATCTAAATATATATTCTCACCTCAAAGTAACCCACCAAAGATATACAGTAGAAATATCAATAATCGTGAAATACACTTAATTACAATATCAAAGAATAAGATAAAATTATTCTTAACTTAACACATCACATAAAGGAAATTTACCACGAAAACTCTCTCTTCTATTACTGGGGAAAATTACATTTAGACCTAACCTACTTTCACCAACGTGTCAATTCACACGATATAAAACTGCGTAACATTAAGTGATAACTAAGAGTGTTAAATGCAGACTTGCTGGCGCCGCTTTTATACAATCACCACGTGGCGCCATCTTGATAACAGTTAATATCATCTAAATTAAAGTAATAAATCGCTTCATACCGTATTTGCCTTTCTGATAAATGAAATAATTGCTCTTAAACTTTCACATCTACCAATCTATTTATTTCACTAAACATTAAAGCAGACTCGTGCTGAATATAATTTCAGACTTATAGAAAACTAACGCTAATTTAAATTAACTCACGTGCTCTGGTCCATCTGCTACCTACACCGGTCACCTCGTCTTGTTTGTTCTCTCGTCTGGGCTGATACTAAGAAAGGTCGCTGCTGGCTACCACACGCTTTATATAAGCACTAGGCTAATCACTCAATTTACAGCGCGCTAGGCGTATTGATTTGGCCGCATACATAACACTCGCGATATTTGCTTTAGAAGGCCCAAAAACAGAAATATACACAACTATTTCTAGAGCAAAAACACAATTCTACACCACAACTATGCACCAAAACTAATATTTAGGCGTTATTATGGCCTAAGTAATATATTTTCTACTTTGTCAGACTTTCCACATCCCAGAATGCTTCGCGCACATCGAAAATATGGGCGATAAATGTGCCACTCACAATGAAGGGGGAAGCTGGGGTGTCTTCCCGTGAAGGGGTAAGCCGGGTGTCTTTCCGTGACGGGGGAAGCCGGGTGTCTTTCCGGCCCCATCACATATCTCCCTCCTGATTTTGTTGTCGTCCCGACAACATCACTACCTCAGGCACTTCAATTGTAACCTCTCTGATCGTTGATGCTGCGCAGGACTCTTTCTGAGCGGCGATGCTTTGGGCTGAGCTTATGTAATAGGTACAGCCCGGCTGGGGACCCTCTTTATCGTCATGTTCCTACGTTGTCGGACTGGCAGTTGCTGTGGTCTAGAAGACTTGCTCACCCGTGCCGCGTCGTTGTCTGCCCGTGACATCTGCCTGTCAGTGCTTGCAGCTGTCGACTTTGAAGGGAGATCGCTCTTGACGTGTTTTCCACTAATTTTGTGTGGACGGTGGCTTACGTTACCCACAATCTGCCTTTGATGAGTCTCCTCTGCTGAACCTTGATTTGCACTCCCTCCTATCTGCGTAGGACGGGTTTCCTCCCCTAGACAACGGCCAATTCTCTCGGCGCCCTTAGTGTGACAGTTGTCGTGGCCATCTCTTGGCTTGCGCCCTAAAGGCAACCTGGTTGTGGCAGTACGTCTAGGGAAAGAGCTCCTTGAGGGACATGCGGATATCAGATGTTCAGTGGACGTGCATTGAAAGCATCTCTTCGGAAGCGGGCCTTGAGGGCACTTGGCTGCCATGTGGCCTGAGAACTCACCACAATTATAGCACCTCTACCTGGTAGGCTTTCTCTGTTCCATGGGTCGTCTCCTACTTCCTTTGCATTCTTGACCGCCAATGCCGCACATATAGACTGCTTCCATGCCCTGGACAGATGGTTTGCTGTCAAATTCGACTCTCTCATTTCTCGCGTGGGCGAGATGATGATGATGATTATATTGATGTTGTGATGTTTGATCACTCTCTTTTTTCCCACTCGCACCGACCCGAACAACAATAAAACTCTTGATTCTAGAGGCAGGGGCTGTATTTATTTTTACAACCCGTTCAGTGACTAAGCAAACATTAAACAAATAAACCAACGAACATAACAAAACAAAACACCCAGCATGTGCCCGATTGCTAATTCTGGAGAAGCAAACAAAGCAACGACTGGTTAAAATCATAATAGTTAAATAATGATACTCTCACCTGTCAAACAGTCCTTCCACGTGTACTACCTGACACCCTCAACTATCACACACGCACACACATGCGTGTCGTCCAATGCGACTAGTAAGGTGTTGTGCGTGAGGCTGGCAATCTCACCATGTAACATCGGTTGCTACCGAAACCACTACTGCAAGAGCACACACTCAGCTATCACACACGCACACACACACACACACACACACTCATGCATGTCGTCCAATGCGACTAGTACGGTGTTGTGCATGAGGCTGGCAATCTCACCATGTAACACAGATTGCTACCGAAACCACTACTGCACGAGCATCTGAATGCTTCATACGGATGAAACCACACTGGTGGCCCCATGCTCCCTCAGGAGCGGAGAAGAGAAATATATATCTCCAAGTGAGCCCGCGTGCTCTCACAAACCATTCTACACATAACCATAATTAAATAATAATAACATGGACATAAAATAATATTCTTCAACTACATGTACATCAAATACTCTCAATAATCAGAGTAAACCACCACCTCGAATTGATCCATCTCAATATTCGTCACTGCCCTCTGAACATGTCGTAAGTGACGACTGGTGCGCCTGGTAACAAGCGTGTCGTATACGACCCCTGATGAGATTGGGAACTCATCACATGAAACACATCGTTACCGTCACCGAAACAACCACAGCAATAGCATCAAAATGCTTATTGTGGGCCTGCAATGGACACCAGCTGCATTGGTGTTTCCATGCTCCGCCGGGAGCAAACAGAGAAACACCTGTCTCAACGTGCCTTACGCCTTACGCACGCTCTCCAGAAATCTAAATATATATTCTCACCTCAAAGTACCCCCCCAAAGATATACAGTAGAAATATCAATAATCGTGAAATACACTTAATTACAATATCAAAGAATAAGATAAAATTATTCTTAACTTAACACATCACATAAAGGAAATTTACCACGAAAACTCTCTCTTCTATTACTGGGGAAAATTACATTTAGACCTAACCTACTTTCACCAACGTGTCAATTCACACGATATAAAACTGCGTAACATTAAGTGATAACTAAGAGTGTTAAATGCAGACTTGCTGGCGCCGCTTTTATACAATCACCACGTGGCGCCATCTTGATAACAGTTAATATCATCTAAATTAAAGTAATAAATCGCTTCATACCGTATTTGCCTTTCTGATAAATGAAATAATTGCTCTTAAACTTTCACATCTACCAATCTATTTATTTCACTAAACATTAAAGCAGACTCGTGCTGAATATAATTTCAGACTTATAGAAAACTAACGCTAATTTAAATTAACTCACGTGCTCTGGTCCATCTGCTACCTACACCGGTCACCTCGTCTTGTTTGTTCTCTCGTCTGGGCTGATACTAGGAAAGGTCGCTGCTGGCTACCACACGCTTTATATAAGCACTAGGCTAATCACTCAATTTACAGCGCGCTAGGCGTATTGATTTGGCCGCATACATAACACTCGCGATATTTGCTTTAGAAGGCCCAAAAACAGAAATATACACAACTATTTCTAGAGCAAAAACACAATTCTACACCACAACTATGCACCAAAATTAATATTTAGGCGTTATTATGGCCTAAGTAATATATTTTCTACTTTGTCAGACTTTCCACATCCCAGAATGCTTCGCGCACATCGAAAATATGGGCGATAAATGTGCCACTCACAATGATGGGGGAAGCTGGGGTGTCTTCCAGTGAAGGGGTAAGCCGGGTGTCTTTCCGTGACGGGGGAAGCCGGGTGTCTTTCCGGCCCCATCACGTAAGGTTATCTAATTTCGTTCATTCAATGCACGCTTACAGTGGCCACTTTCATCTGCACTTACCAATCGTTGAAGCAGGCATTCCATGGAATAAAAAAACTCTAGTAAGTACTAAAAACAGTCAGAGTCTTTTGCTTTTTTAGCCCCCGACTGACGGGCTTTGCTATCGGTTATTTTTCCGTAGTCGCTGAAATCGAGGCGTTACTTTTTTTGTTCCAGGATATTCTTTTTCTTACTGCAGTTAATGTTTGGGGTAAGGGTTCTATGGGGTGGCACTGTCCTCAGAATTGAATATATATATATATATATATATATATATATATATATATATATATATATATATATATATATATATATATATATATATATATATATATATATATAAAGATATACTGGTCCGGTGGGGTCTCGCCGCTGGTAGCTAAGACACTCTATGGCGTGATGAAAAAAGAACTTTAGGAAAATGATAATCCTCGGCTGTTCAATGAGTGATGACAGATTATGACCAGTGAGTTTTTCTTTAGGGGGGTAATCTAGTAGGAAAACGTTTACTGTCATGAGTAAAAAATAGTGACATAAATTCTGCCACAGCAGATCAGTAATATTTGTGGAATGGCTTCAGGCAATTGTTCTTCTCCAGTTATACTTTAAAATGGCTTATTGTTAAAGTTCTTGGTTCTACTACTCTCATGGATGGAGAGGTAGACCACATAGGGGTCACAACACGAAGATTTAACCACAATAATCGCTGGATGGTGTAAGAACCAAAATCAGTAAGACCATAAGAAACGCTAGGACGCAAGGTATGACCAGCCTATATGTAGAAAATAGATAAACACGTAATCCTAAAATAAATCATATCCTGACACGCGTTAATTTTTAGGTAAGACTATTTTAACCACTCAGGTATTTAATTATATATATATATATATATATATGTATATGTATATATATATATATATATATATATATATATATATATATATATATATATATACCAACGGGCTGATCACCCGTTTGCCAGTCACTTCGATTACGGAAACAACAGCAAATGGATTGATTTGCCGTTGCCCTAAAGACGCCAATAGGCGTGATGGGAAACAATGGCAAAGAAAACCTATCTGCTGTTGCCCTAAGACGCCCCTAGGCGTAATAGCCACTGACTGCTTTGACGGTCGGTGGCTAAGGACGGAAGAAGAAGAAGAGATATTGTAACTGTCTTTTTCTCTTGTTGAGGTGATCACTGGCCCAAGACAGTATACTTGTTGTTAGATGTGTAGTGCGAGCGTATGATGAACTGAGTGTGGGTGCGAATGAAGGCGCGAATGTGTTTAGGCTCGTATATATGAAGACCCTGCAACCCATACTCTCACATGCAGTAGTCAAGGATGCTTGGACACTGCAGGCATGTTTCAAGACATTTATTGACGAGAACACACATAGTATCAACAGGAACAGTCAGTGTAACAAGGTCATGCTGACCGGAAATCGATAGGTATACATTTGGCATTCAAAAAGGTAAACATCGGAATAGACGTGCATGGTCAATAGCAAAGTTCTTCAATAATGACAGTTCGTAGCGTCGCCCTTGGCATCTCTGACTAAACGCGTCAGATGCCTTAGTCACTTTGACACATAGGTGCAACTTGGCATTCCCCGCCAATTGCACATTATCAGGCTGTAGTATAATAGCCGAAAGCACAGGCCTCGTTCTGACGTCGGCTGTGTACTTCTGTTAAATAGATTATCATCAACCCTGCAGTAATGCTTATTGTAGACATAAATCCCGCCAATCTGCGGTTCCCACAATATATCTTCGTCACTGGATTTCTGGACAATATAAAGACTAACAGTCTTGGATGGCTACCTCGAGCACAAAAATATAAGTTCTGTAATATATAGGATCGGTGAGCTGCAGTTCACACTAAGTAATCCTTTTACATGTTCTGCCACCGAAAAGCGTAATAATGCATAAAGGTCGGTATTACCTGGAAAATGAATCCTCAGAACATAACAAGGAATTCTGTCGTCATCCCGACGCACAGAGATTCACTGGGGAAAACTGCCATAGCAGTTACTTCGAAGATTCTCCCCGAAAAAACAATGGACTCTTGGTCCCTTCAGAAAAACAGGACCTTCCCGACTTGCCGGAAGTATAACTCTCTCCCGCTTAAAAAACCTTCCCATAGGCCTACGCCCGAACTGTCAACCTTTAACCCTAAAGGTCAAAACACAATGAATGAATAAACAAGGGAAGACAACCCCTAATCAACCTGACATCGCAGGTAAAGACACAATTATACTTATGATAAAACATAGGCAAATAACTTGACAGATGACTCCGTCGAAAATGACAGCAACAGATATATATATATATATATATATATATATATATATATATATATATATATATATATATATATATATATATATATATATATATATATATATATATATATATATATATATATATATATATATATATATATATATATATATATATATATATATATATATATATATATATATATATATAGATATATATATATATGTGTAAATATATATATATATATGTGTATATATATATATATATTTATATATATATATATGTGTATATATATATATATATATATATATATATATATATATATATATATATATATATATATATATATATATATATATATATATATATATATATATATATACCCCGCGAGTGTCTACTTTAGTTTAACGGTTTAAAACACGAGATATGAACGCTAGTCGTTTAGAAAATTACACACGTAAGTAATATGTCACGCACGCTACGCACCCGTTTTCAGGCGGCGGAGAGGACTTGTTATATATGGAAATACTCCGATCGATTCAGGCGGCGGAGAGGACTTTTTATATAAGGAAATACTCTGCCCAATAATGGCGGGCGTTTTGTTGTTGTGATATGTGTTGTGTATTACAATATTTAGACAATATATTTATACGTACATATTACAAACAATATACATATTTTACAAAACAGGTCTTACAACAGTTATACATACAATATTTAGTACAATATATATATATATATATATATATATATATATATATATATATATATATATATATATATATATATATATATATATATATATATACATATAAAAGAAAAAAACACTAGATATATTTTATATTTTTATTTACAAAGAAGCGTTAGCTGGTCTATAGTTGAAGTAGGATGACGTCTAACCTCACTCACTACTCGTGCCGGCCATATGCCTAGGAGCTCTCAGAGTCCGAGCACAGTCGTTTCGGATTACTTGGCGAGTCTGTAACTATAATAGTTTTATTGGTGACTGGGGGTAGTCAGTGAACGTGTGAGTGTCTATGAACGAAAAGCGTGTCCAGCCTTGTGGCGCGCTAGCCAGGGCCTGATTTGGCGAAAAACTAATCGATCGTTGGCGTATTGTCTAGACAAAAATGGCAACAGGACACGGCCCATAGTACCACCGCGAGCTTTGCCCAATACGAAATAAATGATGTAGAGGCCGCAAACGTTGGTAACTACATCTTGTAAATGTCTAGCATTGTAGTTAAAAGGTCGGGTAGAGTTTCTCGCTATAAAATTAACCAGGTCCGGGTGTCTAGGCGGTAGGCCGAAAGAATCAAAATAGTCAAAAGTTCCAAGGCCATTAAAATATAGTATTATATTATAATACCGGATCGATAGCTAGGGTCAGTGTTGATGACGAAAACCGCCGTCTTGCTCGGATCGATACTTTAACGACACCAGCTCGTTTAACAAATATATCCGACAGGAGTATGGTCCGTATCTCGTCTGTATTCATCGTCTAAGTGGTGTAGTCTGTCAAAACCTGGCGCGATTTCGAGATCTCCAAGATCGAGTCTTGCTCGGCGTAGACGAGGACCTGTAATGGTTCGGGTGTGATCTCGGAGAATTTAAGTTCTATTGAGAGAGGTCCTGACTTGGCCATCTCAAATGGTCACCGTCCAGTAGACTGGGGGGTGAGGTCAAATGCGTATAAGGCGTACCCGTTCTTAGCGAGGTTGAACGGATTAGACGTGCACGCCCCGTTAAAAGCGGTCGAAGCGACTAGGCCAATCACTATGCGGGTAGGGGTTTGACTGAGAAATAGGTTATCCTGCATGTGCGATAGCATGCCTCTAGGAATAGAGAAAGTTTTTAGCACAACTCGTTTCAAAGGGTACTTGGCATTACCTCGCAACAAGGCTTTCTCGTGGGCTAGAGAGACGGTCGGGTTTAATTTGGCTTTCCGTACAACCAGGGCCGCATAAGTTATAATAGATTTATAACCACCAGCGTGGTCGTGTCCCAGTACGTTGAATGCGTCTTTAGATGGCGTGAGTTTCACTTTAATGGTTACACCGTTTAACATATAGCGATCTTGCGCGAAAATATCTGAATGTAACCGACCCATCATATCGATGTCCTCAGATCCAGCCGCTATATTTCGACGTAACCTTAGTCCGTTGTTATCATCGCCACTTGTTTCCGCAATAGAGTTTGGCGTGTCTTTGTAAAACAGAGCCGCTGTCATATGACCTCGCTTGGCTTCCTCCCCGTAATTCAACGTGGCTTCCACGTAAGCTCTATAAGGGTAGGTGTTCTCGCTGGGTGTAATCAGCGTGTCGTTTAGGGAAACGTCGACTTGGGAGAATAAACTGTGCATTTAATAGTTGACCGGGGCCACATCCGCATCAGCGGGTAATTTGTCGCCATTGGCTAACGTGATTTTGGCGCGCACGTGCAGAAAAGTATTGAACAAATCTAGATATTCTTCACCGTTCCCCGATATAACAAATTCCACGGGGGCTCCAGGCGCTATTATGGTTCCCACGAAACAGTCAACAACTGGTCACCCCATGCCTCTTATTACACGATCAAGTAGAAGAAATGACGTGCAGACAGGAGCACAACGTGTATTATATTGAATCAATGGAGTGATTAGCATAAGGGAAATTATTTAAAGGGATACAATTTATCACCCTACAATATGTGAAAAAATCAATAGTTTTAAAACTTTCTTTTACCTCACTTTTTTTAAGCACGTAGATTTTGTCTCACCATAAAATTTGGGTCGTTAACTTTGTTACGAAGTCTTCATTTATTTATA
>JAMPIV010011355.1:0-52500 GCA_024509875.1 Oreohelix idahoensis | reverse complement strand
GGGCATCCTTGTCGTACTCCTGTCTTCACCTCAAAGGTTAGATTGCTCTGCCCAACACTACACGTAAAGTTGGCATTGAGGCTTTTTATGATTGACACTATGCAGCTTGGAATTCTATAAGCCCTCAGTATTTTCCATAAACTGTCCCTATGTATGCTGTCAAATGCCTTTTTAAAATCAACGAAATTAATGTACAGCTGTCGTTGCCATTCTGAGCACTGCTCTATAATGTTCCTGAGAGTGAATATATGATCTACACATCTTCTGTTCTTTCTAAATCCTGCTTGTTCTTTCCTCAGTTTGTGGTCTACTGCTTTTGAAATTCTCTGTATAATTATCCTGCCTAGTATTTTGCTGGGAACTGAGAGAAGAGTGATTCCTCTCCAATTATTGCAGTCTGGAAGATCTCCTTTCTTGGGCAATTTGACAATTATTCCTTTGTTCTACTCTGATGGTGTTGTCCCCATTTTCCAGGCTTGTGCAAATAGTGGTTCTAATAGTTCTGCTGCTAGCTCAGGGTCTGTCTTAAATAGCTCTGCATTTAAGTTATCATGTCCTGGAGCTTTTCCGTTCTTTAACCCTTTGATTGCTGTGATGAATTCTTCTTTTCTTGGAATGTCTGTATTTACATCTAGATCGTTTTCAGCCTCAGGAACATTCAATTGTGTCTCTGGTGGTTCCTTGTTCAGAGTTTCTCTGAAGTGCTTTGCCCATCTTGTTTCCTGTCCCTCTGCTGTTGTGATGAGATTTCCTTGCTTATCTCTTACTAATGTAATATTGTTTGCACCTCGTATTCTGCTGATGAATTTAGTTATTTTATATACTGTGCTTTGTTCATTTCTCAGTGCTGCCTCTTCTGCCTGTCTTGCAAGATCGTCTAGGAAATTCCTTTTGTTGGCTCGGGTTTGGCGTTTAACTTCCTTGTCCAGCTGACTGTACTGTTCGCTATATAGTTGCTTTAACCTGGGGGACTTCGCTTCTGTTTTCTTTCTTTTCATTTCCTTTCTCAGTGTTATGGTGTTTAATGTTTCTGGTGTTATCCAGTCTTGCTTCTTCCTTTCCTGGAATCCCAAGTATTATTTGCTGCTTTCCTTATATATTGTTGAAATGGTGTTGAATGTCTGGTCTATAACATCAGTCAATGTCTTTTCTTGACTTTTGGCAAATTTATATCGTTTCTTTATGTCAGCCGCAAAAGCTTTTCTGGTAAGGGGGTCCTTCAATTTGCTGATGTCAAACCTTTTCTGTGTAGTTACAGTTGGTCCAGCCCTTCTTAGTTTCACTTTCAGTTTTGCTACTACTAAATGGTGATCACTTCCCACATCTGCACCTTTTCTTACCTTCACATTTTGTAATGCATGTCTCCATCTACCGTTAATCATGATGTGGTCTATCTGGTTTCTGTCCCGAAAATTTAGTGATTCCCATGTTAATTTGTGAATTTCTTTATGTGAGAAAAGTGTTCCTCCAGTGACCATGTTGTTAATACTACAGAAACTTATTAATTTATCCCCATTTTCGTTTGCTGTTCCGCTGCCGCATTTCCCTATTACTCTTTCATTATATGTATTGTGTGTACCAACTTTCGCATTGAGGTCTCCCATTACTATAATAAGATCATATCTAGGTGTGTCTTCCATTATCCAGATAAATAAGACTCCAAAAATGCGCGCTAGACCATTCAAGAAATTCTAATAGCAAACTGACAACTGAGTTTGATGAGCATGACTATATATATGAAAGGGCGGATCTTTCCCTCCCCTATGAGGAAATTGACACCTCTCGTAGATTCTTCGTTTAATTCTTGAATCAAAGTAAAAAATCACACCAAAGCCTACCGTAGATTCGTTTCCCTAGTGAGCGAGCTTTTAGGTTCGTTTCCTTAGGTGAGCAAATTTGCGTCTCGTGTAGCACGATCAAAGGGCTTGCAGTCGGTGAGTGGTTAACGCCCCTTGATACTGCAATTAACGAACCGTTCTCTCTTTAGAAACTACAAAACCCGTGGCCTCGCCCTCCCCATGTTTCAGGGATCAAGCGCTGATGTGATGGCGTAATCTGACAGCAGGTAAACGTCCTTTTTTAAAAAGAGAAGACAGTTAATTTTGAATAGTTGGATTATGAGTGCTTGAAACAAAGACAGGAGGCGTGGCTAAACTAAGAATCGGACAGTTGGCAATAGAGAGACCTGGCTTCCACGTGTTTAATTGTGCATGCTTAATTAGCCAGTGAGGGAAATCCACGTTCGATCGTTGCTTGAACCCAAATAGTGAGGGGCCCCGATGAGAATACAGTGGATCGATCAGGGTTGCCTCCATTTTCATGTCACAGTCAGACATGAAGGGAAACCATGCATTGATACCAGCAATATGCCAGACCCTGTCATGATCGCGTCTTTACCGCGTCCTTCAAGAAAGTGCTCAGTAGCCCTCAGCATGGTGATACTGTTACAGAGGGAGCACCTGCGGAACACCATTCAAAGTACTGCACTTGCCACCTTTGGTAAGAAAACAACGAAGTCAAGTGACTGGTTTGATGCTTCATCAGATGTGATGTCACCTGTCATTGAAGCTAAGCGCAGTGCTGCGATGGAATACAAACGTTCACCGAGTGCTAGAACCCTACAGACCCTGAAGGCTACGAGAAGCAAAGTTCAACAAACTGCTCGACGCTGTGCAAATGACTATTGGCTCAAGCTCAGTGAGAGCATTCAGACAGCAGCGCAAACAAGCAACATTAAACAAATGTATGACGGTACGGCACCGCTAAAAGCCATCAGCGGAGAGAAGCTAACCGATAAGGGTAAGCAGATGGAGAGGTGGGTCGAACACTGCTCTGAGCTTTACGCTAGAGAAAATACCGTCACGCCTGCAGCCCTTGATGCTGTCAAATGTCTGTCAACTATGGAGGAGCTGGATGCTGAACCAACATTAGAGGAACTCGGCAAGGCCATTGTGGTGAACTTCTAAATACAATATCTAAATTAGATTATAACAGTGGTGCATAAAGTCAAAGATAAGATAGTACTAAAAATTTTCGGCGAGAATCGTAGGTTGTCGCCTACGCCTTCAGCTTATTATTTGCTAACGCATAAGCCGAACAAAACGGTACCCTATTTTTCAAATTCGTCCTTGACATAAACGCCCCACTTTTCCTAGTTCTAAGAAATATTTGCCTAACTGCATTTGGGGAAAGGAGAGGCAAGGCTAGATAAAACACGCAAATCACGTCTCAAATTGGTTCTAACTCTACAACCGACTTGCACGCTTTGCCCTAGGCGGGTTTCCCCAATACGATGAAAAAGTTAGAAATGTGGACACTACGGTCATGGAAACACATTTAGCTCTTATTGCGAATGACATAAGCTCTCGTAGGTAGTTTAAAAATAAACAACTAACATAGAAAAAAAAGATAGACTTTTGAACCAAGCCACATAGCCCCATAAAAATCGTATATTCGTATACCTGAAGACTTGCTGACCAAGAATATGTTGTTAGTTATCTAAATAGTCCATTAAATAATCAAATATTGATAAAACAATACATAGAGATCAGAGATACTGTCAGGTCAAGTCATATCTGCTTAGATTGGATCGCATAATTTTTTGGGAAAAAATTAGGTGAAAGCTAGGCTAAGATGGTACGATGCAGGGGATTGGGTGGAATTTGAAGTGAGACGAAATATTATTGGCCGACCTCGTACTAAACATATATCACCCGAGTAACGTAGTAGAAAATTGAATTGTATTTTTGAATGACTTTGTTTACAAGTGAAATAAGGGTAATCATTGGCCAGAGTAGTTGATATTGGGGAAAAAGCATAAGTTGGGGACGCCATTTCTAACAAAATTTTGACACGTAGCGATGAGATCAGGCTTGTGCAGTGAAAACCATATTTCTAAAAAGCCTGGACAGAACGGCAGATCGAAAGTGTGCCAGTCATCGTTCACTGTGTATTTCATTGAATAAATGTGGTAAGATTGACTTTATTAACATGTATCTAAAATAAAAATTGAATGTGAAATAATAATATATGTCTGTAAGTGAGTGGGTCTATAGCAACCATTAGGCAAAGCCTAGAGATTGATCCACTATGAGTTAGACTGTCAGAGAGGTGTTAGACTACAAGAAAATATGTATGATTGTCATCAAGGAGCATAACACCTATCCTATTATATGGAAAGATGACAGCTGGAATTGAAAATGGCGTTGTAACTATTAGGGGAGAGGAATACTGGTGTACATTGTCACATCAAAAGATAATGGTGGCATAGGTTGGTATAAAGCTATTACCCTTTTCGTTTGTTTGTAATGTACCTGTACTTAAATGTGGAATAGTATAGTATACTAGGTATAAAGAAGGATGCATAACCTTCACATTTCAGGGTCCTGGGTACTGACGTTAATGTAGTACCAAACGCCTGAGAACTGCTCGATTCAGGACTCTGTCTGTATACTTCGATCCCATGCTAGTGGCCATTGCCTATCAAAAGGTGGAAAAGATTGTCAAGTGAGCAGAGGAAACGTTCTACCTGTATTCTCCTGCCAAGATAAGTTCTTGTTCGGCACCTGGCAGCTCAACTAAAAGAACTTAACAGACTAGAAAGTGACATTAAAGAAATCTGTGCCTAGTATTAATATTTCCACAAGTGACAAACGAAAACAGACATAACTTAAAGGGAGTGATTATAACCAACAACCTAGAGTTAATACCAGTATTACCTCAAAGTAGAAGAATACAACTACACACTTATATTAGAATAATATTGTATGTATGGACAGAAGATCCACTGTGTTATTGGAATGTTGTAAATGATTCTTTTGATTTCACTTTTGATTGTCAGTCCTGGTTCAAAATAAATTAGAATCAGGATAATAAATTGTACAAAATTTATTTACACAAATTTCAACCCCTGTCTTAAATAAGATAGCCTTTTAAAGTGTCGTTGGTATGTTATTGTTGTAGTACTGTTGGTGGTTGTGGATAATAAACTATTTGTTTGTATATTTGTTGGTTATTGTACATTACACTCCACATTCATAACCCTAGACACTACACTAAGTCATTTTAATAATAATATTGATTAATTTTGAATGAGATCAAAAGGGTGGTAGCGGAAAGGTACTCTGAAAAGTTTACAATACTATTGGTTAAATTCAGGGACCTTCATAGCTGATCTCATTTAATACAATAATAATACATAACAACAATTCATAACATCAAAACCCACCACAGCCATTGATAGCTTGGCCTCTGGTAAAGCACCAGGCAGTAATGGGATTCTCCTGATTTGATCAAATGCTGTAACAGCACGCTTTTAAATCTCCAGTATAGAGGGGGAGGGGGGGGGGGTGGTTGCTGTGCCAGTGCTGGGAAGAGACAATTATTCCTCAAGACATGCGAGATGCCAAGATTGTAACACTGTATAAAAATAAAGAATTGGCAGTGGTGCACCACTTCTCATACCTGAGGTCTACCATCAATGACAAACTCCCACTGGACACAGAAATTGACAGTCGCATTGGCAACGCTCAGCTACCTTTGCCCGCCTCACATCGCGCGTTTGGGGGAACTCGCAACTCACAACGAAGACCAAAGCTGCGGTTTATAACGCCTGCGTCAGCAGCACACTTCTATATGGCAGCGAGACATGGAAAACCTATGCTAAGCAAGAAAGAAGGCTCAATACCTTCCATATACAGTGTCTACGCCACATTCTCGGCATTTCGTGGAAAGAACATCAAATCAAAATACATAATTGCCGCCGTAAGTACTTGGTCGGTCGGTCGGTGGGTCAGTCACATTTTTGCACACCGTCATTTGCGCACTTTTTTCTATTTTCGAGGGAGTGCATTAACTTTCAAGCACAGCTAAGGGGGTGCAACTGTGGTTGAAAGTTAGACAATAATTGTATTGTTTCCCCTTATATGTACTCTCGCGAAAACAAAAAAAGTGCGCAAATGAACGTGTGCATGAACAGTTTGATTATGGAAAGAAGCCAACAACCCGACTGATAAACAGTACAGGAACTGAAGAAACATTTATTACAAATAAGGGAGGGAAACCTGAGGCCTGTAAACAGTAAATTAATATGAAACAAATATAAAGGTATGTTATCAGGCACTCGCAGGAAATAAAGAAGTAGAACACCAGACAACAGAAAAACAACAGACATGAGTGGCTTACCCAGGATTTGAACACTGGACCTTCCGTGCGACAACCCCGCCTAGCCATGCAAGCGAATCACACTATCCGCTCTGCCATCTACGCATCATCAAAAAATGATGTTTCAATGGCAGGTCAATAGTGCGAACCACAATACACGACACCAGAAGTCCTCCATGGGCAGTTCAGCCTATTAATGACGCAATCACTTCTGTTGTATTTCTATCAAGCAGTATAGGCCGAATCCAACAAGACCCTTAGGACCTTAATACTGTGTCCAGTAAATGATAGTAGACTAGAACAGTGAGAACAGGATAGTGGGTAGGTTTGGTATTGTACAAACATTTATTACAAATAAGGGAGGGAAACCTGAGGCCTGTAAACAGTAAATTAATATGAAACAAATATAAAGGTATGTTATCAGGCACTCGCAGGAAATAAAGAAGTAGAACACCAGACAACAGAAAAACAACAGACATGAGTGGCTTACCCAGGATTTGAACACTGGACCTTCCGTGCGACAACCCCGCCTAGCCATGCAAGCGAATCACACTATCCGCTCTGCCATCTACGCATCATCAAAAAATGATGTTTCAATGGCAGGTCAATAGTGCGAACCACAATACACGACACCAGAAGTCCTCCATGGGCAGTTCAGCCTATTAATGACGCAATCACTTCTGTTGTATTTCTATCAAGCAGTATAGGCCGAATCCAACAAGACCCTTAGGACCTTAATACTGTGTCCAGTAAATGATAGTAGACTAGAACAGTGAGAACAGGATAGTGGGTAGGTTTGGTATTGTACAAACATTTATTACAAATAAGGGAGGGAAACCTGAGGCCTGTAAACAGTAAATTAATATGAAACAAATATAAAGGTATGTTATCAGGCACTCGCAGGAAATAAAGAAGTAGAACACCAGACAACAGAAAAACAACAGACATGAGTGGCTTACCCAGGATTTGAACACTGGACCTTCCGTGCGACAACCCCGCCTAGCCATGCAAGCGAATCACACTATCCGCTCTGCCATCTACGCATCATCAAAAAATGATGTTTCAATGGCAGGTCAATAGTGCGAACCACAATACACGACACCAGAAGTCCTCCATGGGCAGTTCAGCCTATTAATGACGCAATCACTTCTGTTGTATTTCTATCAAGCAGTATAGGCCGAATCCAACAAGACCCTTAGGACCTTAATACTGTGTCCAGTAAATGATAGTAGACTAGAACAGTGAGAACAGGATAGTGGGTAGGTTTGGTATTGTACAAACATTTATTACAAATAAGGGAGGGAAACCTGAGGCCTGTAAACAGTAAATTAATATGAAACAAATATAAAGGTATGTTATCAGGCACTCGCAGGAAATAAAGAAGTAGAACACCAGACAACAGAAAAACAACAGACATGAGTGGCTTACCCAGGATTTGAACACTGGACCTTCCGTGCGACAACCCCGCCTAGCCATGCAAGCGAATCACACTATCCGCTCTGCCATCTACGCATCATCAAAAAATGATGTTTCAATGGCAGGTCAATAGTGCGAACCACAATACACGACACCAGAAGTCCTCCATGGGCAGTTCAGCCTATTAATGACGCAATCACTTCTGTTGTATTTCTATCAAGCAGTATAGGCCGAATCCAACAAGACCCTTAGGACCTTAATACTGTGTCCAGTAAATGATAGTAGACTAGAACAGTGAGAACAGGATAGTGGGTAGGTTTGGTATTGTACAAACATTTATTACAAATAAGGGAGGGAAACCTGAGGCCTGTAAACAGTAAATTAATATGAAACAAATATAAAGGTATGTTATCAGGCACTCGCAGGAAATAAAGAAGTAGAACACCAGACAACAGAAAAACAACAGACATGAGTGGCTTACCCAGGATTTGAACACTGGACCTTCCGTGCGACAACCCCGCCTAGCCATGCAAGCGAATCACACTATCCGCTCTGCCATCTACGCATCATCAAAAAATGATGTTTCAATGGCAGGTCAATAGTGCGAACCACAGTACACGACACCAGAAGTCCTCCATGGGCAGTTCAGCCTATTAATGACGCAATCACTTCTGTTGTATTTCTATCAAGCAGTATAGGCCGAATCCAACAAGACCCTTAGGACCTTAATACTGTGTCCAGTAAATGATAGTAGACTAGAACAGTGAGAACAGGATAGTGGGTAGGTTTGGTATTGTACAAACATTTATTACAAATAAGGGAGGGAAACTATCATTTACTGGACACAGTATTAAGGTCCTAAGGGTCTTGTTGGATTCGGCCTATACTGCTTGATAGAAATACAACAGAAGTGATTGCGTCATTAATAGGCTGAACTGCCCATGGAGGACTTCTGGTGTCGTGTATTGTGGTTCGCACTATTGACCTGCCATTGAAACATCATTTTTTGATGATGCGTAGATGGCAGAGCGGATAGTGTGATTCGCTTGCATGGCTAGGCGGGGTTGTCGCACGGAATGTCCAGTGTTCAAATCCTGGGTAAGCCACTCATGTCTGTTGTTTTTCTGTTGTCTGGTGTTCTACTTCTTTATTTCCTGCGAGTGCCTGATAACATACCTTTATATTTGTTTCATATTAATTTACTGTTTACAGGCCTCAGGTTTCCCTCCCTTATTTGTAATAAATGTTTGTACAATACCAAACCTACCCACTATCCTGTTCTCACTGTTCTAGTCTACTATCATTTACTGGACAAGTATTAAGGTCCTAAGGGTCTTGTTGGATTCGGCCTATACTGCTTGATAGAAATACAACAGAAGTGATTGCGTCATTAATAGGCTGAACTGCCCATGGAGGACTTCTGGTGTCGTGTATTGTGGTTCGCACTATTGACCTGCCATTGAAACATCATTTTTTGATGATGCGTAGATGGCAGAGCGGATAGTGTGATTCGCTTGCATGGCTAGGCGGGGTTGTCGCACGGAAGGTCCAGTGTTCAAATCCTGGGTAAGCCACTCATGTCTGTTGTTTTTCTGTTGTCTGGTGTTCTACTTCTTTATTTCCTGCGAGTGCCTGATATAATACCTTTATATTTGTTTCATATTAATTTACTGTTTACAGGCCTCAGGTTTCCCTCCCTTATTTGTAATAAATGTTTGTACAATACCAAACATACACACTTTCCTATTCTCACTGTTCTAGTCTACTATCATTTACTGGACACAGTATTAAGGTCCTAAGGGTCTTGTTGGATTCGGCCTATACTGCTTGATAGAAATACAACAGAAGTGATTGCGTCATTAATAGGCTGAACTGCCCATGGAGGACTTCTGGTGTCGTGTATTGTGGTTCGCACTATTGACCTGCCATTGAAACATCATTTTTTGATGATGCGTAGATGGCAGAGCGGATAGTGTGATTCGCTTGCATGGCTAGGCGGGGTTGTCGCACGGAAGGTCCAGTGTTCAAATCCTGGGTAAGCCACTCATGTCTGTTGTTTTTCTGTTGTCTGGTGTTCTACTTCTTTATTTCCTGCGAGTGCCTGATAACATACCTTTATATTTGTTTCATATTAATTTACTGTTTACAGGCCTCAGGTTTCCCTCCCTTATTTGTAATAAATGTTTGTACAATACCAAACCTACCCACTATCCTGTTCTCACTGTTCTAGTCTACTATCATTTACTGGACACAGTATTAAGGTCCTAAGGGTCTTGTTGGATTCGGCCTATACTGCTTGATAGAAATACAACAGAAGTGATTGCGTCATTAATAGGCTGAACTGCCCATGGAGGACTTCTGGTGTCGTGTATTGTGGTTCGCACTATTGACGTGCCATTGAAACATCATTTTTTGATGATGCGTAGATGGCAGAGCGGATAGTGTGATTCGCTTGCATGGCTAGGCGGGGTTGTCGCACGGAAGGTCCAGTGTTCAAATCCTGGGTAAGGCACTCATGTCTGTTGTTTTTCTGTTGTCTGGTGTTCTACTTCTTTATTTCCTGCGAGTGCCTGATAACATACCTTTATATTTGTTTCATATTAATTTACAGGAACTGAAGTTTCGTCAAACTTCAAACGTTGTTCTCAGAGGCAGTAAGTCGACCAAGGCGTCGCAGAGGCGGTAAGTCGATCCGGGCAAGATTTTAAAAGATGCGCGAACAATTACGAGACATGTTGTCATAAAAGAAATGTTAATTATTTAGTCAATTTACGGTCCATTAGACCATTATCACTGCTCTACATGTCATTTAGGTTGGGTTACTCCATGTCTCCATATTTAATACATCTATTTAATTTTCACTACAAATATCTGAAGACGGTCGTCTGCAATGAAATGACCACAGTAGTGATAGTACCGTCTGTAATACACGTAGCAAAAACAACACACTATAATTAACAACCTGCCAATTTTGGCGGGTTGTTGCTAGCAAAGTGATAAATGTCGAGGTGTTGTCACGTGCTGGCCTTCAAAGCATGTATACACTGCTTAGACTACGCTGGCTTGGCCATGTCCGCCGCATGGAAGATGGTCGCATCCCGAAAGATATCTTCTACGTACAAATGGCAGATGGCAAAGGAACGGTTGGGCGACCGCAGCTGAGATTCAAAGATGTGTGCAAGAGAGACATGAGGGCACTGAATATAAATCCAGCAACGTGGGAGGATGCAGCTGCCGATTGCACCAAGTGGCGATGCTGTTTACGGTGCCACCTCAGATTGAGCGAAAAGAAGCTCACACAACAAGCAGAGGAGAGGAGAAAACGTCGAAAACACCAGGAAAATAAGCAGCAGAGGGCTGTCACCTCAAAGACGCATACCCATAGTCATTTATTGCTGAAGGGACTATTATTATTATAAGCGTTTCACCTCGCGCCACATGATTTTCCTTTTCTGTGCTCTGGTTTAACCATGTTTAACGTTGATATCAAAGAGTTAGTAAGAACATACTACTTATCAGTTGTTGTTTAGTTTCCAGACTGATATTCGGAAGTTTGAGTATTGATGACAGTTGGAAAGTCACTGCACTGATTTTTTGACATATTGTACATACATAAAACAAATAAAACTCATGGTATTGTAAATCTCACAGAATTGAAGCAAATAATTAACAAAAATAGGTCAATTGTAGACCCTGTAAGAAAGAAAGCAAGCAAGAATGAGAATAGAAAAGTAGCAGAAGTGATGGGTACTACAGGGATTCGAAGTAAGGACCATCAAAACATCGCCGTCACCTCGCTGCGAAAGTTAAACGTGACAAGACACAAGACCAGCTAAACACACACACACACACACACACACACACACACACACACACACACACACACACACACACACACACACACACACACACACACACACACACACACACACACACACACACACACACACACACACACACACACACACACACACACACACACACACACACACACACACACACACACACACACACACACACACACACACACACACACACACACACACACACACACACACACACACACACACACACACACACACACACACACACACACACACACACACACACACACACACACACACACACAATAAATAAATAAAAATGAATAAATAAAATAAATCCATCGGTGGTGGTAGTCGTTGTCACAATACTACATGCAACTATGGAAATTAAGACTCGGGACGACCAGGGATTTAAAATGCAACAGGACAAGTCATAACATAACTTCTGCTTCTTCTTCGATCCTTAGCCGCCAACCGTCAAAGCAGTCAGTGGCCATCACGCCTAGTGGCGTCGTGTAGGGCAACAACAAATTGATTCCACTTTGCTCGGTCGGCGGCCATCCTTCGTACAGTGCCCCAACTCTGGTTCATTCTTTGCATCTCAGCCTCCACAGTCCTCCGCCAGGTTGTTTTTGGCCTCTCTTTCGTTTTCCTTCAGGGGTCCAAAGCATAGCTGTTCTTGTGATGGCATCGGGGTCTCTTCTGAGGACATGGCCAACCCAGCTCCAGCGTCTGCCAGCTATGATGGTGTGCATGTCCTCTTGCTTGCTCCGAGTAAGCAGATCTTGGTTGGTGATGGTATTCGGCCAAAAGATTCGGCATAACATAACTATTGTACCTTATAAGCATTTTGCAAACAAGGAGTTAAATAATATATATTTTTGTTCTGTGTCCACATATTATCTCTATTTTTCTATAAGAACATGTTTTCTGTACCTGTTGTCACACTGAGTATATTTTTACATTGAACACAATGTTCTGTGTGGCTGAATAGCGGGCATTCGACTTCGTAATTTAGTGATTGAGTGCCCGACTTGGTTAGTGGTTAGAGCACTAACCTCTCATGGCAAAGTTACCGGGTTACGCGATCAAAACCTGGCAGCGTCACGCTCCTGTCTACCCAGCTGTAAATGGGTACTTAATTCTGCTCTTGTGTTAGGGAAGGCAAATGCAACGAGGAGAGTAACTGGTCACTCCACTTCATTAAGTTTGACCTGCTATAAGTGCAGTCTCTAACACTTCACTCCCCTACGGCAGTATATGCTATTGTGACAGGGCTGGTTATGGCATCAATTCAAAGTATGTCACAGGGCTATTGTTACTGGTTACTGTGTGTTATCTCACTAGGTGGCAGATGGCAGGCCTAGTGATATGATTTAAGTTTACAACTTCTCTTTTTATCTTCTTTCTTTTATCTTCCAAGTTATTTAGTTGATATCATTACTGGCCATCTTCGCCAGAGGTGTAAATTCCTGGATGATACTCTAATCCTTTTCTTGTATACTTCAGGTTCGTTCAGTTCATTCTTTGATGTTAATTGTGACTTTGTATAGTGGTAGTTTAAATGTACATGGCATAAGATCAGCTACTCATAAAGATGGAATCAAATTCACTCTGATCCTTCAAAAACGTTTAATAACTTAATAAAACAACAAGTATAATGGGTCATTCAAATGATAGAGTTCTCATAGAAGCCTGTACTGGGTCTTTGGTACTTCAGGTTAACTCATACATGAATTCTATGTCTTGTAAACTTCCGTATTCCTCTTTAACTTATTCTTTTCTCCTGTAGACTTCCTTAGTCTTCCCAAAACCTGCTCCTCTTTCCTCATATACCAATGCTCTTTATTAGCATTCCATACTTGATTTGTTACTTAAATATCTTCCTCGACGAACTGGTCAGACAGGTCTCTATAACTGCTGCTAGCAACAAAATTCATCTCATGCATAAATAATTGTATGTACACCATTCTGATACTTACTAGTGAGAGAGCATATTTGAAATTCTTCTTTAAAAGTCGACATTTACTTTTTCTTGATAATCATGTACAATACTGGACACTTCGAACCTTGTTCAATATGTCTCCTCTATAATATCTCTAGTTTCCTTCAAATGTTTACAGCCTTTTGATACTTTACAGATAGTCGTTATATGCTCATAATCATCCGTTTTCTTGGTATATAGTCGTAATGTTCTCGTATTGAACTGACAAATCGTGCTTCTGCAAGATTCTCCTGTAAACAAAATTCTATTCTGTGCAAAATATAATCTCAGTTCAATACTTACACAAAAACCACAGCATAAACGCTGATCTCCTTTCAGAAATACCCCTTTACTGTGAACTACATAAACAAATACTATCTCCCGATAGAATAATACTGGCTGGTGATGGCGGGACATCTAAATATATTCACATAAACCCTATCTGTAAAACCACAGAAGGTTCATCTTGTCCGCACAGCGATCACACCTTCTTCCTAAAGCACAACTCAGGACTCACTGTCATCTAATGACCTCTGGTCATTTCGCGTGGTGTGTTTCTTTCGCCACTCTTCTGATTCGCTGACCCAAATCTTTTTACTTAAATTTATTGGTCGAGCCTTTTTCTCTTGTTCTCGAACTTTCTATTTACAAATCAAGATAATCACTCACTATTAATTAACGTGAGCCGGTATTCTGAACCGTTGTCAGTTAGCAATATTATTATTTTCATTCATTATTTTCTCTTGTGAGCTGTTCCAACTGTTTATCTCCCTTTAACAATAGCATGAATAATGCTCGGGCAAACCCCACGGTGACATTATGGGATACCATTACCATTTTTACCTATTTAATCTAATGATTACATCACAGTTTCGTCATGCTTCAAGATTACAGTGTTCAATTAGACACATCAGTTGTGCAGGCAGTCAGATCGTCTCACAATGAACGTGTGTTTTTGTATTCCCAGTGGAATAGTGCATCATCATCATCAATACTATCACTACCACCATCATCATCTTTATGATCATCATGAACGTCATCTGTATTATCATCAACGTCATCTGTATCATAAGCACCACCACTATCATCATCACCATCATCATCATCACTACCACCATCATAACCACAACCACTATCATTATCATACTTCAGCCCCCTGTGGAGCAAAGTAGTACTCTAAATACACGTCACACTTTCCTGTCCTATGCCATCCGTTCAAGGCCATTTCCATATATCTTCTTTAACATTTTTTTGTTAACCCTTTGTACGCATGTTTTTCAGTCTCTCTTTATTTCTCATACCATGGGGCTCTAGTAATAACACTACCTTGCAATGATATCAGCAAATTTCCCCAATGTTTGTCCTATCCAACGCAAGCGTCTCTGTCTTACCTTTTTGTACTGGATATGATATTTTCCCATCAGCCCCACTCTGGTGACCTTGCCCTGGGAACTCAACTGCAACAACTTGACCACAGAGACATAAAACAAAAACTCTAGGTAAAAAATACAAACAGACAGTCCAGCGAAGCCCCAAATAACAGTAGTGATCAAATACTGGGAGATTTACAAAGCTTCAGGGTCATGATGAATGACATGAAATTTATACAGGAAAAGTAAAGCAGACATGCGAAGCTAGCAGAACTTAAAAAGGAAAACGAAGAAATCCTCAAAAAAAAAAAAAATAGAAAAAGAAAGAATGATCATCGATGACATTTCGGCTAAAATCGTACAAGGAAACAAAAGACAATAACATCCCAAAGAAAAAATTAATCATTGAATCCCTCCCTAGTGGAGTTACTTCCAATATCATCGAGAAAGTCTTAAACCCAGTAAAGCCAAGGATGACGACACTAGCAATAGACACATAACCTCGGCCAATCAAAAAATACACAAGAATTCACACATTTGCTAGAAGTCCTTATAGGACTAGCGCTTGTCAGCACACTAGCAAGAACAGTTGTTGAGAAAAATTCACGGTTGCAATGAGGATTCAGCAACTGATTGAACAAGCCACACTTCCAGAACAGTTGTGGAGAAAAAAGCACAGTTGCAATAAGGACGCAGCAACTGATTGAACAAGCCATACTACCGGGAACAGGTGCGGAGAAAAAAATCTCATTTGAAAAAAGGATTCAGTAACTGATTGAACAAGCCACACTACTGGGAACAGTTGTGGAGAAAAAAAAAGCACAGTTGCAATAATGATTCAGCAACTGATTGAACAAGCAACACTACCAGTAACATAATAATAATAATAGCCCCTTCAGTCATGGGAATGCGCGCTTGAGGTGACAACTGTCACGTAGGTTTTGATCATTAAATTGCCTATAGCGTCTTCCTATTCTTTCACCCGAATTCTGTAATTTTGTTATCTCTCTTTATTTCCTTTTTCCGGTATATTTTGCATCCATTCGTTTGCGAAATATATTTCCTTACTATTCTTAAACTTTACCTGTTTCTTTTCTCAAAACTGAGAATCGCACTAGCATTCTATTACGCAGATGTCAGTCGCGCAGGTAGACGAGAATGTGCGAATAATTCGTTTCGCTGGACATAGAGCAGACTTTTGGTCTACCATTTTTGACCTGACACGAGCGTAAGGTGTCAAACCCGGCATCTCTACGACGCAGTACGAGACGGTTGTCTGAGAGTTGCTACTGACACGCGTACATCTTGGTCAGTAGGTGGCAGTTACGACACGCGTTAAGCTGACTTAAATGTTGGGAGTAGGGGAGATAATTTCGCTTGGCGAAATAAGTTGGGGCCCTTTGTCTGATTTTAAGATATTGGCCCGAGTTTGAAACTTTATTTTCATTCTCACTCAGTAACTTCGCAGTAAAGACAGAACTAGCCTTCGTTCGATTTCTAAATAATCTCTGTTAATAGAGATGGCCTTTAGTTTGGTCGAAGTGGTTTAAGTTCTTAGTACTTCTGTGTCTGAGGTAAAATATTATATACTATATTCTAGTATTTTGTGCAGTGATTAAGCGTTAAATCGCTCATTTCATTCTAATTAGTTTCTTTTGAACAGAGTGCTTAATTTATAGTTTGTATTATTTTTCTAGTGACGAGTTACAGTGGAAATACATAATAAATTATATCTTTAGCTTACTAAACAAGTAGCTATAAGGAATTAAATTTAACTGCTAAATACTCAGTCGAGAATATTTTTAACAAACTTATAAATGATAAATGCGACATCAGTGAATATTGACGGAATACGCATGATATTCCTAATTCATGATGATCGATTTTTTTAAATATAACTTATTTCTCGGGTAGTTTTAAATTATAAGTCAAGCGGTCAGCTTGCTATTTAAAATGTAAGTTATATTGAGTACATAATATGTAAATGATTTATATGTGCTTTTCCTTTTATTCAGGAAATATTGGGGTGATCCCAACTGGCCAGCGTTTAGTAGCATGAGAGACATATTTGTGAGAAGCATAGACATTTCCTATCTTTAACCACGTGAGTTTTATTTTCAAGTAACACTGGTCTGACAGTGCATATGCCATCAGAGAGAGACAGTAATACGACTCCCACTAACGGTTTCTAAAGACTAGAAATATATATTGGGCTTTTGAGCCAGTTCATATTGCTCCACAAATTTAAATGTACATGCTGCCTGGCGGCGAGAATAGTTACAAGAATAACATTAACATTCCGACAGAGTTTTTGACTAGTATTGTGGTGACCAAATATAGTACCTTCCTGAAAGTAGACACCGATCTGACATTCCTTAAATTCTAGAAACCAAAGCTAATGACATTGTGCTCTGCTAACTTTCGTGCCTGGACAAATTTTATGTGACTTAACAGACATCCGAAAAATAAGAACACCCAAGGAATCGTTCCCTGAGACAGAGAAATTCAGTACGTCTTGTTGGAACTGGGGATTTCTTGGTCGAGAACTGCATTTACGGGTCTGTGTGAAGGTCCTAGAATTATTATGTTCCCAGAGGCAGCGAGCAAAGTTGTGAGTATAAATGTGAACACATGGCCATGGCTGAATGAGAGTACGCAGGTCTGAGTGTTATTTTACCGTTGTATTATTGTCACCCATTTGCTGTCTTAACTTTTTAATCTGCAGAATTTGTTACTAATGCTAGAGTTTCGTTTTCTTAGGCTAAATCAGATTATCCAACTCTGTTCATACATTTACGAGAAAGAAAGAAACCTCTTAGACTCAACCCTATGTATCTATAACTCTTTGGGCCATCATCTGTTCTCTTAACGGGGCTGTGGGCTAAACCTAGAGTAAAATTTAAACGGGCTATCATCCTTGTAGCATTTCTCTTAAATTTTATAACTATTTGTATATGTTTTTTCCTTGATGTATTTTTTTGGTGTTGTGAGAAGATTTTTTTAGATGATAATAATAAAATCTCTCTTGAACTAAATCAGTGCGTTGGTCAGCTCGTTCTAATATATATATATATTCATTGTTATAGATTCCCACGTCTGTGTGTTTACCTGTCGTCACGTGTATGTGAGTGCCCGTGAGTAGATAGAAATATAGGTAATAGATATATCTGTGTGTAGACTGTCTGACGCTGTAAAGTTGTCGTAGAAGATAGGTGAGAGGGAGAAGAATTTTTTTCCGCTTTCAGAGACAGCCTCTATATCACATTCTATCATCTCACTCGTGGAATCTATTTCTTTTTACTAACTCTCACTGTGACTATCACTCATTCCAACCTATTCAGAAGGGACCAACCCAAGTCTTAATTCTCCTATCAAAAAATCTACGACAACAACCCCCAGCTGCTTATTTTTCGACGTTTTTGCCTCTCTTCTGCTTGTTGTGTGAGCCTCTTTTCACCCACTCTGATGTGGCACCGTAGACCCCAGGTATTTGAAGTGGTGCACCACTGCCAAGTCATAGTTATTGATAGTGATAACTGGTGCAGCACCCACATCCTGTTTCAGCACATTTGTTTTCTTTAGACTTATTGTGAGGCCAAAGTCCTTGCATGCTTGGGTGAAGCGATTCATCAATCTCTGAAGCTCCTGTTGGCTTTGAGTGACGACTGCATCATCATCAGCGAATGACAAGTCTCTTATAGTGACCCTTCTGATTTTTGTTTTTTCCTTCAGTTTTGCGACATTAAACAGACGGCCATCTGACCTAGTGTGAAGGCATATTCCTTCAGTTGCATCTCAGGATGCATGTTTCAGGAGTAAGGCAAAGAATATCTTGAAGAGAGTTGGAGCCAGAACGCAGCCTTTTGTTTTAACGCCACTGCGTATGTCAAAGGACTGTGACGTGCTTCCAGTATATTGGACTCTTCCTTTCATGTCTTCATGGAATGACTTTATCATTTCCAGCATTTTAGAAGGGCAGCCTATTTTCAGGAAGATTTTGAAGAGTCCATCCCTACTAACCAGGTTAAATGCTTTTGTGAGGCCTATAAAGGCGATATATAAAGGCCTTTTCTGCTCTCTTGATTTTTCCTGAAGCTGGCGGTGAGAAAAGATCATGTCTGTTGTTGATCTACCAGCTCGGAATCAACACTGTGACTCCGGATATATGCGCTCAGCTAATTTGTATAGTCGCATTAAGATGACTCTGACAAAAACCTTACCAACAATACTAAGAAGAGAGATGCCTCTGTAGTTATTGCAATCACTTCTGTCTCCTTTATTTTTATACAGTGTTCCCATCTTGGCAGAGCCGGATTAAGCTAGTGCGGGGCCTGTAGCAATATGTTAAGAAAGAGGCCCTATATTTAAAAAAAAAAACAATAAAACAACACAAATATATTTGAACACATACATTTTTAATTTGCATAGTAATTATCATTATCAATTAATTTGTGCATGTAATCCTATAAACTTGCCACTCATGTTGCTGGCGTTGTCATAACTTTGACCACGGCAGTCTTTAATATCAATGTCATTTGCCTTTAAAAAATTAAGTAGACTTTTAGTAAGCTGTTCAGCACTATGACCTTCCATATCCAAAAATGTCACAAATCTTTCAACTGGTCCAGATGGCAAAACATAGCGCAGAGTCAAAGTCAGCTGGTCCATATTAGATATATCTGGAATAGAATCCAATAAAACGAAATAATACTTGTATTTCTTCACTTCACAGAGAATGTGATCCAGTATGATGGATCCAATCAGATTGATGAATTCCTCACACGTTGTTTTAGATAGATATGATGTATGTCAAATCCTTTGTTTGCATGAGTACTTATATGCTCTGCCAGAAAAGGGTCAAACTTGGCCAGTAATTCCCGTTATAAGGGGACCCAACAATTTCATCACTGCCACGAAATGAAAGGCCTCGTTCTGCTAAAAACTTCACAACTTCAATTATTCGCTCTAGAAGTTTGTGCCAATACTTTTCTTGAATGTCCATTTGTTTCACAAGTTGGGAATCGACACGTTCACCTTTGTTTTTACGCATCAACAGTGAAATTAAAGCTTGTCTATGTGAGGAGCTTTCTTCATGTCGACGCAATAGATTGCTTGCATTTTTCCAGTCATTAAACCCTTCCACAGTAAACTGTGATTAACATTCTGAACTCATAAGCTTGCATGGGAAACAGAATAGGCGCCCTTTACTTTCTGAATAGCATAACCATTTTCTTGCATGTTGCTTGTCTGTAAGTTTATGAATATGTGTAAAATAAGACTTCTGACAGTATCGAGTTTTCTTTTCAGTGTCATACAATCGCACGGATGAAAAAAGGCACTATCAACATGTTGACATTTTTCACTTCCCTTGGATATCCAATATTCACGCTCACAGTCATCTATATTGTTCGGCCAATCACCAATATCATTAGAGTACTTCTTCGTTTCACTTATTCTTTCACATTCAGACTCAGTGTATACTGGGTTTTGCTGTATGTTTTCTGCTGCACAGCCTGCACTAGTACTAGTTGTTCCTGTACTTCCAGCTTCAGCGGTTAGAGTACCACCACCATGAACATCAAAATATTCTGTCAGCTTACGTGTTTTTGATATCACAAGTTGATCTCTTCTTTCTTTTTCTTCCTTCGCTTTACGTTTTTCACTTCCAGAAGCATAATTACGTCCAATATCTCTGTGTCTACTGCTCATTTTTTGAGTTTTCTAACCTTACAAATCAAGAAATTTTAATCAAGATCGAAAGAGAGTGCGAGCACGCCGTATATCTCAATTAAAACAGGAAGTTTCCGTTTCCTAAATTCTAGTTTTTATTGTTAATGCAAATTCATTTCACAAAGAACGAAACAAAATTAGAGGGGCAGTCGCCTAGAGCCAAAAAAGTGGCTTCCGTCCAAACGTGACCAAATTTTCTACGCCACTTAAATGGCTTCCGTCCGCAATTAGTTAAGATAAAAATAATGAAGAGTCACACTAAGTCACCGTCTTATGCTCTTTCTCTCACAAAATGAAAAGGCGCTAAAGATGGCATAAATCACAAGATCATTGGTTTAACGCTCGTATTAGATGACCAAAAAATTATGTACATAATTATTGGCGCGGGGCCCCTAAAAGCGCGGGGCCCGTAGCATATGCTACTTGTGCTACTACGTTAATCCGGCTCTGCATCTTGGCATCTCGCATGTCTTTAGGAATAGTTGTCTCTTCACAGCACTGGCACCGCGCCCTATGCAGGGGATGTAATAGCGTGCTCTTCCAGCATTTGATTAAATCGGGAAGAATCCCATCACTGCCTGGTGCTTTACCAGAGGCCAAGCTATCAATGACGTTGCTGAATTCCTCCAATGTTGGTTCAGCATCCAGCTCCTCCATAGTTGGCAGACATTTGACAGCAATCAAGGGCTGCAGGCGTGATGATATTTTATCTAGCGTAAAGCTTAGAGTAGTGTTCACCCACCTCTCCATCTGCTTACCCTTATCGGTTAGCTTCTCTCCGCTGATGGTTTTTAGCGGTGCCGTCTTATTTTTCTGGGGACTAAGGGCTTTCTTTATACCGTCATACATTTGTCTAATGTTGCCTGTTTGCGCTGCGGTCTGGATGCTCTCACTGAGCTGGAGCCAATAGTCATGTGCACAACGTCGAGCAGTTTGTTGAACTTTGCTTTTCGTAGCCTTCAGGATCTGTAGGGTTCTGGCACTCGGTGAACGTTTGTATTCATTCGCAGCACTGCGCTTAGCTTCAATGACAGGTGCCATCACATCTGATGAAGCATCAAACCAGTCACTTGACTTCACTGTTTTCTTACCAATGGTGATAAGTGCAGTACTTTGAATGGTATTCCGCAGGTGCTCCCAGTTCACGGTAACAGCATCACCATGCTGAAGGGTACTGAGCACTTTCTTGAAGATCACGGTAAATTGAGCGATCATGACAGGGTCTGACATCTTGCTGGTATCGACGCGTGGTTTCCCTTCATGTCTGGCACGATCGAGTTTTCTTGGTTGTGTTGATTTTGCAGCAAACCAAGGAGTGATCTGTATCACAGTCTGCACTATAGTACGAACGCGTGGAGAGCACAGACCCGAGAAGTGGCTTTCTGACGATAATCAGATCCAGTTCGTGCCAGTGCTTGGATCGTGGGTGTCTCCATGAGACCTTATGCTGAGATTTTGTCTGAAAAGAGGTGTTGGTCACGTAGAGGTCATGATAGACACACAACTCCAAGAGCCGTTGTCCATTTTCATTCATCTTGCCAATACTAAACCTGCCCAGATTATCGGCACCCACACTAGCGTTAAAGTCCCTTCATGTCTACCTGTTTTCTTACTTTTCAACTGTTCACCTGTTTTCTCACTTTTCACTACTTGTGTGTGTGTGTTTTTTTTTCATTCTACAGTGTTACCCCAGTCTTACGGTAGTCCTCCTCATATACTCATATCATACCCCATACCTGACTGCACTGTCTACCTGTTTTCTCACTTTTCACTTGTCTTTTCTCCAAGTAAGACGTGTCACTATTTGTGTGTGTTTTTTTTAATTCTTTAGCGTTAAAGTCACCAAGGAGAACAAGCTGTTCTTGCCTAGGTGTGCTTTTGATGACTGGTGCTAGATTCTCGTAGAACTCGTCTTTAGCTTCTGAGCCAGAGTACAAAGGAACAGTTGTGGAGAAAAAAGTACAGTTGCAATAAGGATTCAGCAACTGATTGAACAAGCCACACTACCAGGAACAAGCAGACGACAGGACGACTCCAGACTGTCAGCTAGTGGTCCTTTTCAGAACCAGCCCTTTTCAGCGTCAAAATGGAAGCACACAATACACCCCAATTATAACCGAAAGGGCCCACCTTGGGTAAAGTTGAAAGCTCTATAACAGGGAAAAAAACCTGACAAAATCAACCACCCTGTAGATGGGCCACGCCAAACTATAGGAAAGTAACTGAGAGACAAGAAAGTTTCATACTGAACCAATTCAGCGAACAAGATCAAGGGAACATTTAAGAAGAACATGAATGGGCAGCAAAGAAATAGACATTTAAGAGTTGGAGACTGCAAATCGGAGAGAGACAAACCAGAATAGTCAAGATAGGAAATTGTTGTACAAAAAAGTCTTCATTCAAGACAAAAAGAAGAAGAAGAAGAAGAAGAAGAAGAAGAAAAGAAAGAAGATATGAGTCAAACACACACAACTCATCGATCATTTGTTTTCATTACACTTCATCACCAGTAGAGCGAGCACAGGCTTTAACAAATGAACGCCAGGACATCCTGTCATTTACCACCGGCTCAAGATCTTTTTTCATGTCTTCTTTACCCCTTTCTTGTGCGTCTCAAATTGCCTACTCCCTGGGGATTAAGATATTCCTCCATTACTCTTACCCTGGGGATCCAAGAACGAGAACTGCCTTGTAATTCTATCAGCTGGTTTTCTGTATTTGTATCTTACCTGCCAACCCTTTTTCTCTCACATCCAGGTCCATTGGTACTTGTCTGCAGCTTTCCTTCAATGATCACTGAAGTGTTGAAAACCTGCTTTTTCCTGGACAGAAATAGAAACGCCTCAAGCCTCATAGCTTTTTTACGGTAAAATGTTCCAGCTAAGGACATGATGACCTGTACAATTAACAGACTCACCCGTCAGATTATTAAAAAATAAAAATAAAAACCGTTACGTTTGTAAAATCTTTCGCTGTTTCACTAGTCAACCGAAATAACTATTACGTGCTTATTTATAATTATCTTGACATAAAACAGAATATTCGCGAAATATCTGGTGCTAGAATTATGTAATTGTTGTAGCCAAAAGTGCTTGCATTCATCTTAAAAAAAAAAAAAATCAGCGTTACAAGTTCTGTCGTTCTAATCACGTAACCAGAGGGGGCGGATAAATGATTGGCTGATTGAATGATTTGCCGAATACAATGCCAGCTCACTCGTGTTTTTAAAGGTTGGGTTTTTTATATTTTAAGAGTAAATGCTTGTAAAAAAACGTAAAGGGCTGAATTGGATCGATGAAACTGCTATTACCAGGGGAAATGTTTCCCAGCAGATGTGTTTGCTTCATTGTTCACGTTTAAAAAAAAAATTCCCATAAGGGCGGCGGTGCATACCGATATGCATCGGATACTCGCAGAACCGAATCTGGTTTCACCTATTCGTGCGCTTGTGCAACAACTGGCAGTCATCGTGACATTGTGTGGACTAGCAGGATTACAAGATCGATACTTCAAGTATGACCGCATTTTGAGTGTGCTAGAAAACCAAACCAAAACGAAACAAAACAAAACAAAACAGCAAATTATAAAATTGTACAGTGAGACAAAAGAATATATCGATTGATTGCTGTTATACAATGATGGAAATTCTTCCATTGTTTTGAGAAGAGAAACGGAATTATCACATTGAAAGTGTTTTTCTTTGTTTCTTTTAAATCAAAACGAAGTATAACAACAGAAAGAGATATACAGAACAATGCAAATCGGCAACATTAAATAATATTTCACACCTTGAATGGAAGAATTTGTTTTGGTACGTTTTTTTAATGAAAATGTAGTTTTCATTTTGGGGCTGGTTTCGAAGATGCTATTCATTAACCTTCCGCTGCACAAGGAGCATAGACCTTCAACAAACGTCTGCCACGTCCTCCCTTAGAGTGTCATCAGCTCAAAGTCTGTGTATGTCTTCCTTGTCACTTTCATGTCTGTGTCCAGCTCTCATCTCCATGTCTGTGTCCAGCTCTCATCTCCATGTCTGTGTCCAGCTCTCATCTCCATGTCTGTGTCTAGCTCTCATCTCCATGTCTGTTTCCAGCTCTCATCTCCATGTCTGTTTCTAGCTCTCATCTCCGTGTCTGTTTCCAGCTCTCATCTCCATGTCTGTTTCTAGCTCTCATCTCCATGTCTGTTTCCAGCTCTCATCTCCATGTCTGTTTCTAGCTCTCATCTCCATGTCTTTTTCCAGCTCTCATCTCCATGTCTGTTTTCAGCTCTCATCTCCATGTCTGTTTCCAGCTCTCATCTCCATGTCTGTTTCTAGCTCTCATCTCCATGTCTGTTTCCAGCTCTCATCTCCATGTCTGTTTCCAGCTCTCATCTCCATGTCTGTTTCTAGCTCTCATCTCCATGTCTGTTTCTAGCTCTCATCTCCATGTCTGTTTCTAGCTCTCATCTCCATGTCTGTTTTCAGCTCTCATCTCCATGCCTGTTTCCAGCTCTCATCTCCATGTCTGTGTCCAGCTCTCATCTCCATGTCTGTGTCCAGCTCTCATCTCCATGTGTTTTTCAGTCTACTTCTAATGTTCTTACTATGGGGATTCAGGAAGGACCGGTTTGTAATGCTATGAAAATATTTATTCAGTGTGTATCGTATCGATCTCCAGCGTCTTCTCAGCTCTTGTTCTACTGGTACTTGTCTGATTCTTGTCATCAGTTCCACATTGTCGACCTAATCATATTATTTCAATCCTTCTATTCCACGCAAGCACCTATTTATAAAAGTATGTAACTTCGTGGAAACTTACGCTCCACAAAAATATTTATAGAACGTGTGATTCCTATATACACAAATTCGGATTCTTGCCGGTGCTAAGGAGTTCGTGTACTGTGCTGAGATCCTCCTTGTGTGATCTGAGGTAGGAGATCGGAGCACTAATGGAGTTGTCTGTGTGCAATGAAGATAGTCCTTGGAACCAAAACCAAACCAAATTTCTTGGTTGTTGTTTTTGTAGTTCTCCATCTTTTAGAGCAATACAATAGAACTGTTCTGACATTTTAATCGAAGATTCTTATGTGACATTGTGAGTCAACAACCCACGCTCCTTTCGCCTTTCTCTGCATCGCGTCATACGCCTCTCTAATAGAGGACCCTCTTTTGTCTTGGGTGGCTAAGTGTTAGTTTCCTTAGTTGACTTATCCATACTGTTTGTTTAAGTTTTGTGGCTTAAATTTTTCGCAGGGTTGGGTAATGGGACACATGCCGACCTCCTTAGTCAATTTTTACGTCATGAAGAGTAGGTCTTCCTTGATACTTAGCCCCTGAGGCAAAAGCAGTCAATGGCCATCACGACTAGTGGCGTCTTGTAGGACAGAAACAAACTATCTCCACTGTGCTCGGTTCGTCCCACCCTTCGGACAGTGCCTTATATATATATATATATATATATATATATATATATATATATATATATATATATATATATATATATATATATATATATATATATATATATATATATATATATATATATATTTTTTATATTAAAGTGTTTGCTACTTTTCTTTGTAGCACGCCCCTTTCAACCATCTACCATGTACATGGAGCTGTTGGTTATATCAGGACGTGTTTCCTTTATTGTAATATGTTTTTGTTTGTATTTATTTTATACTATATTATCTGTAGTAGGTATTTTCCTTGTGTAGTTATAGCCTGCTTGTCAGTCACTCAGATTACGGAAACAACAATTAATTTTTTGTTGTACCAATAAACGCCACTAGGCGTAACGGAACAACAGTTAATTTCTTGTTGCCCTAAGGCGCCACTAGGCGTATTGGCCACGGACTGCTTTGTCGGTCAGTGGCTAAGGACGGAAGAAGAAGAAGAAGAAGTTATAGCCTAGTTCAAAATGGCTTTTTTATCCAAAATATGATATTTTCTAAGCTGGTATGTTTTTGATTTTCACTGGACGGTTTATTTGGTTAATCTGTATGTATCTGGGGGAGTCTTTCACCAGTGTGGACTACTGGCTCGGATCCTTATTTATTTTTTATATGTTAGTTTTAGTTTTTGTAATATAGTGTTTTATTAACTTTTGCACTTCTGAAGGTGTCTTTGTGCCTGTGAGATTTTCTACACTCATTTCTACCTTGTGGTTACTACAGTATGTCTTAATGTTTTGCCTCTGCTGGTCATATTTTTTGCAGTCCACCAGAAAGTGTCTAATTGTGTTTGGTTCTTGACACTCTTCACATGTGGGTTCCTCAATCATGAAATATCCCGTTCCAAGCTTGAGCCTTAGTATTTTTTTTATTAATTGGTATTTTTAGTACATCTTGTATTTGACATTTTTTGCTTGTTTTGTTTTAGGATTTTATATGAGTGTCTTGCTTTTTTACTTTGGTCCCATGCTGTTATCCACTCTTTAGTTATTGCTTGAGCAATTAAGATCTTAATTTCAAACTTCCCTAAGCCTACTTCAATTTTGTTATGGCTAGTTCTCCCCCCTTTGGCTTCTTTGTCTGCAAGCTCATTTCCTGCTATCCCCACATGTGATGGTATCCATGTTAGTTTTGCACAGCATCCTACAGTGTGCAGATATGTATTAACCTGTAGTATTTCCTCTATAATATCTGGCCTGCTACATTCACTTCTGTTTCTGAAAGCTAATACTGATGAAAGGGAATCTGTTAGAATGGTTACTTTATTTGGTGGGTTTTCTGCAGCTATTTCTAAAGCTTTTAGGATTGCCACTAATTCTGCTGTAAAGTATTACCTGTTACTTTGTATCTTTTATAAATTTTTAATTTTGGTATTGCTATTCCTGCTCCTAATTGTCCTTCTTCATCTTTTGACCCATCTTTATATATAGTTAGGCTATTATTCATATACCGTTCTATGTACTCTAGTGCTTTACTTTTTGCTGAGATTATGTCGTTAGATTTGCTTATGATCTTTGATAAGTGGGAGTCAGTTTCTGGCACTTTTAATTCCCATGGTGGGATCTTTGCTTTATACTGAGCACTACTGTTTATCATATTAAATAGGTTTGGGTGTTGATCCACTTCATCCATCGTTTTCCACCCTGACGGGTATCTATTATGGTTTAATGGAATGTGGCCTATGTACTGGTTACCCCTATCAAAGGTTGTGTGTGCTGGGTGAGTTGGATCTTTTGCCACTCTTGCCCAGTAGCTGAATCTCAGTTCTTTTCTCCTTAGCTCCAGGGGTATAATGCCTAGCGCTACTTCTAATGCCTCTGCTGATGTTCCCTTTGAGGCACCTGCTATTATTGACAGGGCCTGGTTTTGGACTGTGTCTAGTTTTTTCTTATTGCTCGGGGCGGCTGATGCATAAACAACACTGGCTTAGTCAAGTTTGCCCCTAATAAATGATTTATAGAAGGTTAACATTGTTTTATTGCAGGCTCCCCAACCACTTCCTTTCATATATTTTAGCATGTTGATAAGTCCCCTACTACTTTGCACTAATAGGTCTATGTGTTTGTTCCAGTTTAGTTGCTGGTCCAGTACCATACCAAGAAATCTAGTTGATTTTGCTGTGCATACTTTTTGCTCATTAATGCTTATGTCAATTATATTATTTTTAATTACACGCCCTCTACTGAAGATCATTCCCATGGTTTTTTTTAACGTTTAGATTAAATCCCCACTTGTGCATCCAGTCAGATACTTTATCTATTTGTTTTTGTACTGTTTTATAGAGGAATGGGAGGTTTCTTCCCGTTCTCCATATCGCAGCGTCATCTGCAAACTGAGATAGGTTGTTTTTTAGGTCTTTAAACTCGTCGCCTAGGTCGTTGACCATAATCGTAAATATAGATGGTGATATTACGGATCCCTGTGAGATTCCATTCTGTTGTTCATACACCTCAGATCTGTCTTTGTTTATTTGTACCGTGAAGTATCTATCCTGCAGTAAGTTTTCTAAATAATTGTAAGTTCTGCCTACTATACCTAGTTTCCTGATCTTATAAAATGCACCCTCCCTCCAACACTCATCATATGCTCTTGCTACATCAAGGAATATTGCTACTGTCTTTTCATTCCTTTTGAAGCCTGTTTTAACATCATGTTCCAGCCTCAACAGTTGCTCTATTGTACTATGTTGGCTTCTAAAGCCTGCCTGGGTTGGACTGTACAAATTATGCTTTTCTAGATGAAATTTTAGTCTGCTGTTGACTATTGTTTCTAGAATTTTTCCTAGATGCGATGTTAACGATATTGGCCTGTATGAGCTGACATCATGTGTTTCCTTATCTGGCTTTAGTATGGGGATGACTACTGCTGTCTTCCATGAACATGGTATTTTTCTTGTGTTCCAGATTTTGTTGTAGAGGGATGCAATCACCCTTAGAGTTGTATTTGGTACCTTTTTGAGGATTTCATAGCTCAGAATGTCTTTCCCAGAGGTGGTATTGGTTTTTCCTGCTAAAGCTCTTTCTATTTCATCTACTGTAATATCTGCATTTAAATAATTAGCATCCTGTGTGGTGTCCATATTTTCTTCTTTTAATTTTTCTAGCAGTGTTTTTCGCCTATTTATTTCTGTCTTATCTAGACTGTCTATTGAACTAACCTGATAGAAGTATTTAGCTAGTATGTTGGCTTTTCCTCTATCTGTTTCAGCTCTCTCTGGTATTTTAATTGTTGGGATTTTAAATTTCTTGTTGTTTCCTCATTTAATTGCTTTTAGTTTTCTCCAAACTGTAGTTACTTGTGATCTAAGGTTTAATGTTTGACAAAATGTTCTCCAACTCTTTTCTTTAGCTCTGAATATTAATTTATTTGTTTCATTTCTTATTTTTTTATAGTTTGTGTAATTCTCTTCAGTTTTGGTTTTTTTATACTTTATCAGGGCCTTCTCCCTCAATTTCAGTTGTTCTGAACATCTGTCTGTCCACCATGGTACTGGATTTTTATCTTTGTTTCTTTTCCTATCTTTACCTTTTTGTGTTGGTTTTAAGTGATCAGGCATATTCCTGTTTGGTATATATTTTATCGCTATTTTAAAAATCTCATTTGTTTGTTTTTCTGTAAATATATCTATACTGTTAGATTCAATTTGTTCTATGCTTAATTTACTTAGCTGCAATCGGAAGGACTCCCAGTTTGCTTTTTTGAGGTTGAATGTAGGTTTGGAGCTTCGTGGACTAGTTCTGTATTTGTCGTTTAGGTTTATTTCTATGGGTAAGTGGTCTGAGCTGGAGTCATTCAGTACTTCCCGAACTCTGGTTCATGTTTTGTATCTCGGCCGCCAAATTTCTCGGCCAGGTTGTCTTTGGTCTGCCTCTTGTTCACCATCCTTCGGCAGGTTTATAGCATAGCAGTTCTTGTGATAGTGTCAGGCTCTCTTCTGAGGACATGGACAACCCAGTTCCAGCGTCTGCCCGCAACGATTGTGTGTAAATTTTTTTGACTGCACCGTGGGAACAGTTCTTGTTTGTTGACGGTATTTGGCCGAAATTTTAAAATAATTTTCCTTACGCAGATTGTGTGGAAAAAGACACATTTGGACATTTTCTTTTCTGTTACTCTCCATTATTCTGCGCCGTAGAGAAGTACAGAAAGTACGCAGCTCTAGTATAATCTAAATTTGGTGTTTGTGCTGTACCGGGACAATTTTCAGATGTTGATTATGTTGGCAAATGCTGTTCTGGCTTTATTCATTCCGTTACTGGTGTCTTTGCTTGTTCCACCGTCTGATATTACTATTTTTCCTACAAATGTAAATGTATTTGTCTATTCCAGCTTTTTGCTTCCGTATTTTAGGTTAAAGTATTATTACTCGTTGCTCCGCTGTCGGGCTCGGGTAACACACTTGGTAGAAGATGCGATCATCATCGCCATCATCATCATTATATTTTTTCCTTTTCGCTCCTTAGGCACATGGCGCCCCCACTACTGCTGGTTTCCTGAAAGGACACCTGCGCCAGGTGTTTATATGCTCTGGTAGCCGTTGTTTATGTAGCAATTTGTTTGACATGATGAGGTTGGCAGCCTCATGGAAAACCTCATTTTAGTGGCCTTCTACCACATGCCAGATTGAGTAGTATGTCTAATCTTTGTTTGTCTTATTCAAGAACTAAACCCCGGCATTTGCTGGATCCACAACAATTTTGGACTTGTTTTCATTTAGCACATACAAATCAGAATGTGCATTACTGACATAATACAAGTTTTAATGTGGCTAATTCTCGATATATTTATCACTCCTATTCTATTATATCCTTGTCTTATCTCGTAACCACGAAAGACTAAGATTATTCCTCCTCCAATGTTAATGTGGGGGATTTTGTGCATAAACATTACAACAAAATCTCAGCTGTGACAACATAAAGTTTCACCTTAATATAAAATGTCATCTTCATCATACATAACCTGTTGCTTCTTCATCTCATGTGTCATTAATGGTTATCATCCAGTAATGGGGTGTTCAATGTGGGTTCAGCATATACAAATGCTGTAAAGGGGTATTTCATTTGCTAGGTCAGCATGTGCAAATGCTATTTCTTTAACATGGGCAAAGGCATCATCAACAAATAGGTGCAATTTGTTCAATCTGGGGTTAGCATATACTAATGCTCTCAAGGGATTCTTCATTTGCAGAAAATCAGCATGCGCAAATGTCATTGGGGTACTTGTGATATGCAGTATCAACAAAATATTGTTGGAGTATCAGGGATCAAGCTGGTGGGGGTATGAGTAGCATAGGGTGATTTATTTATTTTCTTCTTCAGCTGCTAACCTCAGGGCAGTCAATGTTTTACAATATTGTCTTATCATCATCAAAATGTGTGAGGGTGGCATATAAACATATAGCATCTTATATAAAAAAAAACATTCTAATTGTTTTTTTCTTTTATGTCTTTTCTGTTTTCTTGTGATTCCTTTTTTTTCCCTTGTTTTACATTTCATTTTCTTTTCTGTTTGTATCACAAGTACGAAAGAATGATAAAAATCAATTCACTAAACACTAGAGATACTATCAATATTCCTAATAGTAAATCCTAACCAATAGGGCTGCAAGTAATAGTTTAGGTTAGAATAGAGTGAATATTGTAGCAGTGTCTGTTGTCAATAAGTGGCGAGGAAAGGGTACATCAATGATCTCCTGATTACAACATGATTGTAATTCCAAGGAATGAATATGATTGGGATTGAAAAAAAATCACAAGTCTAGAATGTCGTCTCAATATAGTGGAAAGGAAAAATAGTAAGTTAAAGATGGTGTAACAGTGGGGTGAAGGAAATCTTATTATAGAGAGTCAAGGTTGGGATATGGAATCTCTTTAGGAGAATGTTTAAAATCTTGACAGTACTAATATACATCTGGGTCTAAAATAATAATGTACATTGGGGAAATAAATAATCCTGTGGAGAAAGATAGCATAACATGCAATACTAGTTTTGGGTATGAGTTATGTGCTGTTAAGAGAAGTCATAGTAGGAACAGTATGATTGATCAAGGTGATAGATATAAAGGAGTTTAGCATATTATAGATCAAAGAAATATTAGTATGGGGTAAGAAAAAATATTGGTGTAAAGTGTCTGCATGAAAATGCTGGTGAATGGAGCGTGGAATATGATCAGTTACAAAAGTGGAGATGAATGTTACAACAGAATAGTATGACACATGTGTTATAGGTACGGTTGTGTAACATTCTAAATATTAAGAAAATGTCTGTAACTAAATGAGGGTGTCTGTAAACTCGTAACACCGTGTGTTATCAATTGTTTTGTTATTTTTATTTCACAACACTATGCTATCTAATGAAAATCCTCCGTGGGCTGGCCTTGATTGGTCTTGATGTATCAGTATTTTAAGGCTGGAAAAAAGTTTCTCCGTGGGGCTTTGACATCTTAGTCTGGAAGCAAGTCATTTGAACTGTCAAAACTGAAAATATAGTACATGTGGAAGTTAGTACATTGTTAAAAAGGTTTTTTCACATATGCGTTGACCGTGTTCGGAGTGGCGAACACATAAAACACCTGGGCGTGTTTTTCTCAGCAAAGTTTTAGTAGTAGGTCCTTTAGTTTTTCAACCATTTCCAACTTTGCAATGTCTCCACTGGATAGGCGAGCATCATATTGGGTAGCAGTGATAATGGATGTGGTAGGCGACGACACTGCATTTGCTGATTGTTGGGGCACTGAGGACATTGGCGAATGCGGTGATGGCTTAACATCATTTGATTGCGGTGATGGTTTCACTGTGGTTGGGGTTTGTATGGCTGGAACATCTGTTGGTTTTGAGGCAGGTATATGTTTCGCCTTGATTTTTCTTCTGACCTGGTTGTGCTGAACGTTAGCACCGGTTACAATGGGCACAGTAATTTGCACACTGTTGTTTTTGACTAGTTGAGATGAGGCTAACACTTCTCGGCTTGGTTTTGGAACATTATAGCGTTTCTTCAGAATCTTTCGTCTGATATAGTTGTGCTGTATACGCGGAATTTTGTTGCTAGGGATTGAGTCATCTGATTCTGTTTTATAGGCGCGTTTGACGCTGAAGCTGACTGGTACAAATAATGTACTATCCGCATCACTGGTTTCAATAGAACTAGCTGTATCAATGTCTGTTTCTTGTTCATATAATTCTACCATTTTTCTGTCATTATGTTCGTTGGGGTCTGACAAAGCTGTGCTGGGGTTGACACTGTCTTCTCTCATGTCTTGTTCTGTTTCGTCTCCATAAAGATTGCTGGTATATGGTTCAACAATCTGCTTGGGTATAGTTTCTTCAGGATCTGATTGTTCTGAACGAGCAATCTTGTTCTTGTGGTATAGCAGTGTTTGGTTTTCACTAGTATTAAAACTAGAACTGCCTGAACTGGGGGTGTGATAGGTATCAGCTGACGATTTATCACTGCGGGAGTAAGTTTGAGTGTGGATATAAGGTGTTTTCGTGTTGTCATCGTGTGACGTCTGTGGCATGATTTCTTCATTTCTAATGCGCAGGTCTCTGTCTTGTAGTCTATTACGTAATTCAAGTGGTGGGATGTCTTCTTCGCTTTCGGACGAGTCTCGTTGTTGTCTTGCTCGATGTACTTCATCTGTGGGTGGTCTGGGTATGTGGTCGTCTTGGTAAAATTCAGAGTCTGTCGTCTCTGACTCTGATATGTCAGACGAATCTGTGCTGGATGGATTATAATTTAGGGTGGCCTTTCTGACTGGTCTTGTATTTGTCGTCAGAGGCGGAATGGGCCGGTGATTATCAATTTTGATTTGTTTTACGTGAGCTTTTGTTTGATGTTGTTTCTCTTCATTCCAAATAATGAAGTTTACAGGCGTAGTTTGTTTCATGATTTTGTAGCCATCTAACCATCGGTCATCGAATTTTGAACTGCGTACATGTTTCTTGTAGTATACTCTGTCTCCTATTTTGTACGTTGGTAGCTTGGCTGATTTATCATGTTGTTTCTGTTTCTTGTGAAATGCCTTCTGCGTATTTCGTTGTGCAATCTGGTGAGCTTTATACTTTTCTTGAAGGATTATTTCGATGGGGTCTTCTCCCATGTATTTTCTTTGTGGGCGAAGTAGGTTGTCTAACGGAAAGTTTGGTTCTCTTCCGTATAGCATGAGAAAGGGTGACATTCCTGTGGTATCGTTGACGTTTACTCGGATGGCTTCAAGAGCTTGGTTAATGTATAGGTCCCAGTATTGGTGGTTCCCCTTGATATATTTGCTAATAATATCATGTAGGGTGGCGTGCATGCGTTCATTTCTGCCATTTGCATTTGGGCAATAAAAAGTGGTTGTAGTATGCTCAATATTCAGCTCGTGTAAGGTGGCTTTAAATGGGTTACCGATAAACTGTTTACCGTTGTCTGAAATGATTCGTTTTGGACAGCCATGCCTGGGAATGAATTCTTGTAAAAAAATTTGCGTGATGGACTGCGATGTGGCATCACTGAGTGGGTAACTTTCTGGCCAAACAGAGTATTGGTCAACTATGTGCAGGAGGTATTTGTTGCCTGATTGGGTGAGTGGGTAAGGACCTGATAAGTCAATGCTCACTGTTTGCATGGGATAATGGGAAGGTTGCATTTCTTGAAGGGGAATTAAATGTGGCTTCATGTTCCTCAATTTACATGTTCTACAGGTGGCTACATATTCTGTAATGTCTTTGTAGAAAGTATGCCAATAATACCTTTTCTTTATGACATCAATTGTTTTGTCTCTTCCCATGTGCCCGTTGTTATCATGAAACTGTAGCAATACTTCTGGGAATGACTTTTCTTAGTGTCCCTTCTTGTTTCTGATCAATATAGTATAGAGCTCCATCCGTTGGGTGTACTGTAAAATCTTTACTTTTTGTTGGGTTTTCTTTCACGTATGTGAGCAGCTTGACAATTTCTGCATCTTTCGCTTGTTCTACTCTCATGTCAAACATATCTTGGCTTTCTTCTTCTACTTGAGTGGCAGAATCTGAGGTACTTCTTCGACTTGATGAAGTAATTTCATTAATTTCTTTAGCATTATCGTCAATCTCTGAGGATGTGCCATCATTTTTGACTCTGTTTGTTTTCACTTCAGTTTCATCATCATATTTAATCCTGGATAAGAGGTCTGCACAGGTGTTCATTTCGCCTGGGATATGTTCGATAGTGGTGTCGTAGGACTGCAAATTCATTGCCCATGTCTGTAACTTCTTTGGCTGTTCTTGTGTTTTGGTGAGCCAGTTAACCAAAGGTTGATGATCAGTTCTTATAATGAGTTTAGTTCCTCTGACATAAAAGTCAAACTTTTGTACTGCATAGTGAATAGCATATGCTTCTTTCTCAGTGATGGTCCACCGTTTTTGTGACTTTGACAATGCGTGGGATAGGAATGCAATGGCTTTCTCATTGGGAATGTTTGGTAGGATGGGTGTTTCATCTTCTAGTACTGGTTGTACCAAACATGCACCAATTGCGTTATCTGAGGCATCGGCGAATAGTATCATGGGCTGAGAAATATCTGGATGTCCAAGCAGTGGGATGGTGGTTAGGGCATTTTTTAGATACTCAAAGGATCTCTGGCAGTCTTCTGTCCATTTGAAGCGTGCATACTTGCGGGTAAGGGCTATCAAAGGATCTGCTGCTCTGGAGAAATTGATGATGTGGCGCCTATAGTACCCTATTGTACCAATAAATGAGCGTGTTTGTCTCACCGTCTTGGGGCTAGGCATTTCTCTTATGGCTTTGACTTTATCTTCATCAGGTCTGACGCCATGTCTATTGATGACAAAGCCTAAATATTTTGTTTCTGTCTTTAGAAACTCACACTTCGACAGTTTTAACTTTATTTGGTGATGCCTGAGTCTATCAAACACTGTTTCAACCTTGCGGAGGTGGTCTTCCATCGTGCCTGCGGTATGTATCAGGATATCGTCTATGTATGCCAGGGCAAATGGATGTAGACCCTTTAACACTTCATCCATGAGTGACATATATGTTGCTGGAGATCCTTTTAGACCAAATGGCATAACATTCCAAAAAAAACTTCCCATATGTGAACAGAATGTGGATTTCTGTTTTGCCTCAGGTGTCATGGGGATGCACCAAAAGCCTGACCTTGCATCAAGTGTGGTAAAGTATGTAGACTTTCCTAACGTCGCAAGTAGATCGTCTATCCTGGGGAGGGGGTAGGAAATGACTTTTGTGATTTTGTTAAGGGCACGGTAGTCGCAGCAAAAGCGACTGGAGCCGTCTTTCTTTGTTACGATCACTATGGGTGAGGACCATTGGGAACGGGATCTTTCGATGATTCCTGCCTGTAGCATTTCATTTATAGACCTTTCCACGAGTTCTCTATTTTTCAAGGGCGTATGATAGGGTTTCATATGTATTGGCTCCTCTGTGGTTGTTTGAATGTCCATTGTGACAGTGTTAGTTCTGCCTAATTCCATGTCATTGAGTGCGAATACATCTTGGTGCTTTTCTACAAACGTTTTCAAACGTTGCTTATTTTCTTCTGTGGCATTCAGGGTTGCAAGTAACTGAGCTATTCTCTCTCTGTATTTATGATCTGCTATGATATCTCTGGTCTGTCTTGATGCCTCCGTTTCATTCCCATAATTTTGGGACATTTTTCTTGCATCTTGTGAAAATCTCTGCTCCTGGTATGTGGCTTTCTTTTGTGTAGTTCTTTGCCGTTCATTGGGCTGTGCTTGGTACTGTTTCCTCTGCCATGTGCTGTGTGCATTTCCATTTGTCACTGCATTTACTGTATATTCATTTCTTATTATATTTCTGGGGTAGTCGTTGTTGTGCCATTTTTTTCTGATTATTTCTGCCGTAACTGCGCTTATCCGCGTACGTTACTGTATTTCTTCTGTTTGTGCTATAGGGCTGTCTTCTTTCCCTGGGCGAAAATTTTTCATTCTTTCTTTCTGTTTCCAACTTTGCTGCTATAGTATCCTCCTGTGGTATAGTCATATAAGAATTCTTCCTTTTCTTCGGAAATTTCAATTGGTTTTGGGACTTTATCATATCCACCTGTTTTTGAGTTATATTGATACTCCATGGGGCATGTATCACTGTCTTGTCGCTTTGGATATCCTCCTGGCAAGACAATTTCTGTTTCTCTGTTACTCTGTGATATACAGCACTTCATCTTTTCTCTTGGTGTGCTGGGGCGCGCAAGAATGAGTAATTATAGTCATTTTCATACTGTGGCCTTTCTCTTCTTATGTATGGACTGGTTCGTTTCTGCCATCTGGGTAGGGTATGCTGTGGTGTAACATAGCTGTGACTGATGTTGCTGCCTTTTTCTGCATAAGCCTTATAACTGTTTACTTTCCATGTACTATGGTTATTTGTGCTGCGATTTCGTGCATTATGTCCAGTGGGGGTGGTTGAGACAATTTGTGGATGGTCTCTATTGGTTTTAGTCTGTCTTATCGTTGACGTATCCACTTGTGCTACAATTGTGCCTCTATTTATAGTGGTAGTTTTTTTCCTGACATATTCAATATCATGATGGGGAAATCTCTAGCCTTCGAGACTTCAGCAATTCCCTCTGTAATTTGCAACAATGGGTCATCAATAATGCTTTCTTCTGCTAGGGGCTGTATTTGAATTGATTGCCCTGGTGTTATGTACTCAGAATTTTTTACTCTGCCTTTTGCTATGACCAGGGAGTTTGGAGCCACCGTTATGGGAGCTGTAATCCTTACCAAAGACGCTATGTGGATATCGTCCTGGAGATCTATGTATGTATTGTTGACTTTGATTTTCTGGAGGTCATAGTATATTCGAACTTTGTGTTTGTTAAAAAAATCTCTCCCTAGGATAAGATTTCTAGACATTCCTTTAGTAATGACAAATGGGTGTTCAAAATTTGTTTCGCCTAAGGAAAATTTTAGCCATGCTGTCCCAACTGAATTTAGTCTTTGTCCCGTGACTGAAGCTAGGTGTGTTTTGGACGGTTGAAATCGTACTAAGTGTTGGATCCTCTTGAACAGCTGGAACCTAATAAGGCTGATGGATGCTCCTGTATCTACCAGTGCCCTATATTGTTGGCCCTGTATAGACATGATGCAGGAACTGGGGTCCGGATGTATTTTAGTTCCATCATGTAGCATTTCTTCATATTGTATTTTACTGGATGGGCCCACTTGACAATTTCTGTTCTGTGTTGTTTCTTTTGTTTTGGACCATTTTCTGTGATTGTTGCCCTCACTAACGGTCCTGTTTAGTGAGTGGCGCGGCCGTTTCCCTGACGCATGAGGGGTTGAGGTGCGCCTCTGGTATACTGATTTCTGGTGTAATCACGTGGGGGTGGTGCGGGTTGTTGTGGTTGGTAACCTCCTGTTCTGAATGGTGCATGATTGTAATTTGCTCTACAGGACTTGTAACCATGTCCGAGCCTACCGCATGTAAAGCATCCGTTTGTACTGACATTATTGACGTCGTTTTGCCTCTGTGTGGGGGGTCTATAATTGCGGGGCCTATCATCTCGTTGTCGTGGGCGAGTCCATTGCCTCCTGGTATGGTCAACTTCCATAGGCTCATGCTCATCATAGTCCCTATATTCTGGTCGTTGTTCCCTACCTGCTCTTTGTTGGAACCTTCGGTGAAGATTTTCCTCCTGTATTGCTGCTTGGATTGTTTCAGCAATAGTCTTGGTGTCTTTTCTAATAAGATGCCTTCTCATATTTTCCGCTCTAAGGCCATCGGCAAATATCCCCACTAACTGTATTTCTACATCAGGTGTGGTAGGGATTTCTCCGCAAAACGCCTCTTCTGCCATATTGAGGAATCGATCTCCAAAAAGTTGTACCGATTCATCTCTTTCCTGTTTCATGCTTCTAAGGACTGACCAAGCATGCATTTTGTCTATGATTTCCCCATATCTCTGGGTGAGCTCTTTTTTTAGGGACTCGTAGGTTTCTGTGGGGTACTGCTGGGACCTCCTTCTTAAAAAAATCAGTCACGTACGAATCAGAACCCAACAGAGCGATTTTCTTTTTCTCTTCATCTGTTGTTGCCTCTGCTAGTGCCGCAAATTTTTCCATGTCGGACAACCATCTTCTGAATTTTTTCTTGTTTCCATCGAACGGCTGAACAATGGATCTAACCTGTGTGAATTTCGCGTAGTTGTCATTTTTCTGTAGGGTTTCAGTAATTTGCCGTAGCGCTATTATTGTTGGTCCTTCCATATTTTGTCTGTCCTGGGGCTGCAGTGGTTGTGTATTTACGGGTTGGTTCTGTGGTTGTTGTTGTTGTTGTTCCACACCAAGCTGTTGAAAATTATGTAGCAAATCGTCCATGGTCTATGATCGCTAGTTATTCGCTTTATCAAAGAGAAGTGGTCACGGGCACCATATTACCATCATGTGGCAGTGCCGGTATATGCAGTATTTTCAGTTTACTTTACAGAGAGCAGATGTTTAACTGGCCTAATCACCAGAGATCTAGATTTCTCTCCTAAATTTGTGTTACCAGGTTCGATTTTCTTCTCTTAGGTGTTGATGTAGCGAATTTAATTGAAATGGATAGATTTCTTAGCTTAATCTCAAAACTGTAGTAATTCACCTTTTCAACAGCGTTCGATTTCATGCAAAACTTTTAATATCTTTCAGCATGAAACTTAAATTTCAACAAAGTCTGGAACTCAGAACATTTTTACAATAATAAGCATAATAAAGTTTTAACATCTCATCAGATGCTTTTTTCGATGCAAAAATTCCTTTTTTGCATCTTTGTCTCATAGGCCTACTCAATTGTCAAATATGGCGAACTTTCTCATTCCACCGTGTTCCTTCCTTTAAGTTACCGTCTTATCTTAGGTTCGACGACATTTACCCATCTCTTCAGATTTGTCCTTGTTTTCTTTATCATCATAAGTATTCCTTGAGCTAAATACTTTCCAACACAAGGATATTTTCTGCTCTACACGGTTTGAGGTGTAAGACTAGTTTTTTTTTTTTTGCAAATTGACTCAAATCCTCGAACCTAGTTCTGCTGCGACTAGGGTTGGGAGCTCTATTCAAAATATACATTGAACGATAGTCACTACTTACGCAAGTAAGAAATATAAAACCACTCAATGTCCTGAAATGCACATTTTATAATAAATGTTGAAGTTGACTTCCTCAAACTAAGAAATATGTAGAGCTGGACCAGATACGACCTCTTGAGTTGCGCTCTTTCCTTCTACTGCCAGATGGCGTCCTGTTCTATATTCCCCGGGGTAAATCTGAGCTATCCGATTGGTCAGGGGAAATCACCCAATTATTAGAAATGGCGTGTGGAAGTGACTCTGTCCTAAATATGTGACACTATAATTTTTTTATATTCTGTTTCTCATAAAATATAAAATTATGGGGTAGTCTGTGCTTCCTCCGTCTTGTTGGAGTATAGCCTGTTTCCAAAGGAACAACTATGTACACGGCCACACACATACATAGTAGGTTACAGTCCTGCCAGGCGGGAAGAGTACCGGATCCCTTGCCTCGATGGGGTTTTTAAAAGACGAACAAAGAAGCGGGTGTAGGTTACAATGTTACCATCTTTACTCCCCTTTCGGGCCCCGGTAACATACGGGTGACTAGATGATTTGTGGCACCATAATCGTATAATTGACACCAGAAAGGCAGTGCCACGCGGGAAGAGTACCGGATCCCTTGCCTCGATGGGGTTTTTTAAAAGACGAACAAAGAAGCGGGTGTAGGTTACAATGTTACCATCTTTACTCCCCTTTCGGGCCCCGGTAACATACGGGTGACTAGATGATTTGTGGCACCATAATTGTATAATTGACAGAAAGGCAGCCAGTGAGCAGTACTATGCAGTACTTTAGCTGGCTTTGTTTCATCAAAGACAAACTACGAAGACAAAATACAGACGATTCAACTCTTAGAATAAGAAAAGTGGCGTACACAAGAATAAACAAATCAAAGGTCGCCTTGCTTCTGGAAATGATTAAAACTCAACCAAGCGTGACGTATTCTCGTTGTGTTTAGTGCTTATGCCGTGATGCGTCACAGGTAGGAACGATTATTGGTTTCTGAACCAGTGAATGTCAGGAACATGTCAGCTATATATAGGTGGACGTTATATAAACAGCCTAAGGTAAGCTGATGATACAGTCTTATATTAGAAAAAAAAGGGGGAAAGGTTGCAGGAAATGATTGATACAATGGTGGCAGAAAGTGACAATAAAGGTTTAGTCTTAATAGCAAAAAAGATAGAAGTGATGATCATATCGACGACAATGAATTCTCCAGAATGCATTATCAAAGTCAATTGGATAGTCTTGAAACAAGTCAACAGATTCAGTTATCTAGGAACGTTAATAAAATAAATGGAAGATACATCTCAGAAGTGAAGAGTGTAATAGCCCAGGCGAAAGCAGCGTTATATAAACTCTAATGCATTTATGCAACAACTCTTTGTCAATGAAAGTAAGAAAGAGAGTCTTTAGTGTTGCATAAGATCAATCCTGACATAAACTAACTGAGTTATAGACAATTAGTAAACAAACAGAAAAAAACCATCGCAGCCACAGGGATGGGGTTATACAGGAGAACGTCAACAAATCTGTGGTCAGCTAAAAATAGGAATGATGATGTTCTGAAAAAAGCCAATGCGCAAAGAAAGCTTGTTTCTCACATTAAACAAGAAGCAATTCACTTTCTTTGAGTATGTTCGGATATAAGAGACAATGGTGGGATGTCTTGTGATAGCAGGAAAGGTTGAAGACAAAAGAGATAGAGGACGCCAGATAAATAAGATGCTAGATAGTTAGACATCATGGCACGGAACGAAGTCAACAATAGAATCTATGAACAGTACTCGAAACAGAGGTTGTGGAGAGACGTGATCGCCGACGCCAACAGGCATTTTTCTGGAAGAAGAAAAAGAGGATCCACTGGACGTACTCTGGTTTATTGTACTGTTGTTGTTGATTAACTAGGGCTGCTGAGCACGTCGCTCTTTAGCAGTCAATGCCAAGCTGAAGAACCTGCATGTGTTCTGTAGCTGTTGAGTGGTGCTGTATAGAGTGTTTATGATTGTTGGGGAGCCCGGCAATAGCTGTCGTCTCTCTGTGGAGAGTCCAGGGCAAGTGAGCAGCACATGCTGAACTGTCTCATATGGATGGGTGCAGTTGCGGCAATTAGGCTCATGTGTGGGGTTTGATTTGTTTAAGTGCCTCTTGAGTCTGGTGTGTTCTGTTCTTAGTTGGAAGATTGTGCTCTGCTCCTTTCGTCGTAAGTTATTAATGTTGTCATTTTTGTTGGGATGGGCCATTTCTTTATAAAAGGCACGTCCAGTAGACCCTTTTGCCCATCGGTTCAGCCATTCCTCTTTGAAGTTGTTTTGGAGTATTGGTTTAGCTGTCTGCATGTTTTGCTGGAGTGTTTGTTTGAACCATGCTTGCTCCTAGTTTTGCTAGTCTGTCTGCTTTATCGTTGCCTGATATGTCTGTGTGCCCTGGTATCCACTGGAGAGTGACTCTGATGTCGTATTTTGTTAGCAGACTGTCAATTGTTTCGGCCAGCTGTATTATTTCTATATTTTCAGTTTGGAGGTATTCTTCTGAAGCCCGAAGTGCTGATTTTGAATCAGTGAAGATTATGATATCTGATGGCATATGGACTTCTTGTTGGAATTGGCTGTCTATTGCCGTGAGTGTGGTGATTATTGCTGTAATACCTGCTTGGTAGTTGGTACAGAATTCTCCACACGGTTCGTATATTTCTAGTGTGCTGCCATTTGGATATTTCACATACGCTCCAAGTCCAGCATTTATGGTGGCCTTGAATGCTGAACCATCTGTGTATGCATGTATTGCAGTGCTAGGGTAGCTATCTATAGTCTCTAAAGTAGCTGTTTTAAGTATTGTTGGGTTCGTGTCTCTTGTTAGTGTGCTATCCATGAGTGTGGTTTTTATTACTGGAAGTTTTAAATCCTTTCCGGGATAAATGACTGGGTACTGTTCGATTATTTCTCGTGTCTGTGGGAGGTGGTGTTGTTCTGCTATAGTTGTTGCTACCTGCAGTGATGATTTTTGTTTTAATCTGCCAATGGGCTTCCAGTTCTCAACCAGTTGTCTGTTTGGGTGGTCTTTTCTCATTCTTCTATATCGCTCTGTGGCTTCCAGAACAGCACGTTTACGTCGTAAGTCCATTGGTTCTATATTTGCATCAATTTCACAGGCAGCTGTTGGTGTGGTTCTCATTCCTCCGCATATGAACCTTAGTGCTTGGTTTTGGACTTTGTCCAACTCTGCTTGTGTGGTTTTGCTCATTGCCGACTGCAGCAAAAGGTTGTTATCCATGACTGATCGGACATATCCCAGGTACAGCTGTTTGAGATTTCCTTTGTCTGCTCCCCAGCTAGTGCTTGCAAGATGTTTAACTAGGTTCAATCGTCTACTGGCCTTATCTTTCATTTTGTGTGTGAAGGTATTGAGTAGCTGTCTGTCAAGCTCCACTCCTAAGTAAGCTGGATTTTCTTCTCTGGACAGTAGTTGTCCATCAAGTTTTAGTTGGTACACCTTCTTGCTTTCCTTGGTGCTCCTGGTGAAAGTTGTGTATACAGTTTTCTTGGTGTTTATTTTTAGTCTCCAGAGCCTGCAATAAACAGCTATTGTGGCTAGGGCTCTGTTTAGTTTTGCTTGCGCCAGTTTTTTGTATTTTTCAGCTGTCCAAATGAACAGGTCATCTGCATACAGTGTTTTTGATACCTTCAAGTAGGGAGGAAAGTCATTTATGAAGATAAGGAAGAGGGTGCCTAATGCTGACCCTTGCGGCAATCCCTCCTCCAGTGTTTTCTGTGAGGATTTAGTGCCTTCTACTGTTGTTTGTGTTGTTCTGTTACTTAGGAAGGCTTTAATCCAGAGATACATTTTTCCATGTATGCCCATTTTTGTCATTTTGGCGAAGAGCCCATGTCTCCATACTGTGTCGTATGCTTGCTGCAGGTCATTGAATACAGCTGTTGTGTGCTTACCCTCTTGGAATGCATCTAAGGTTTTTTTGCACAAAATGAAAGAGTTGGTCATCTGTTCTGTAACCTTTTCTGAAGCCTGCCTGACTATCATTGATGACTATTACTTTCCAGCCACCGGTAGAGCCTGTGATTAACCATTTTCTCTGCATGTTTTCCAATTGCTGAGGTCAGTGAGACTGGCCTGTAGCTTCCAGGTTCTTCAGCTGGCTTGTTTTTCTTTAGAAATGGTTTGATATTTGCAGTCAGCCAAGCTTTAGGGAGTGTGCTTTCTTTCCATGTTCTGTTAATGAAGTTTAAGAATACTAACTTTGCAACTGGGTCTAGGTTTAGTATAATTTCATTGGTAATTTTGTCTGGTCCTGGAGCTTTCTTGATCTTTAATTTGTGTAGTGCGCTGTTCATTTCGTGGAAGGTGTACACAGTTTCAAACACTGGAATGCTTGCTTTAGCAGCTCTCTGTTCTGTTTTTGTTATGTTCTTAATTGTTTTGTCTATAGTCCGTTCGGAAATTCGTGCCCACAGAAGCGTCAATTTTCTCCAAAACTGTTTGTTGTATGGACATGAATTTTTGCATGCAGTCTTAGATTTTCCATGCAGTTATTAATATATTTTTTGCCCTTACAAAACTCATGTCATGTTCGAATTTTCTTCATTACGTTATATAAAAAACCCTTACTGTTGTCTGGGTTAATTTTTAGTAGTTTTACAGGAAAGTTACAAGATCCGTTCAAAAATATTTTTTTTTGTTTGAATTAGTTACTCGCGACTGTGTACAATAGGTGCGCACTCGTGCAGACATGTAGTCACTACACTAATTAAAAAAAATATATATATATTTTTGAACGGATTGACACTTTCTGTGGGCACGAATTTCCGAACGGACTATATCTGTATTCTGTGATTTGTTTTGCTGACATTTGCATAGTACCTGTTAAACGTTTCTGCCTTTTTCTTGTTGTTTATTAAGATCTTTCCTCTAGTTCTTAGTGGTTTTGGGTTGCTCTTCTTTCTTTTTCCATCAAGACAGTGCAGGAGCTTCCATGCTTTGTGCCCTTCATTCTTTAAGTCCAGACTTTCACATGTTTTTGTCCATGCTTCTTTCTTTGCTTTCTTAATGTGATATCTTACCTGTGCTGTGAGTTTGTTAAAAATTATTTTATTGGCTCTGGTGGGTTCTTTTTCCACCTTTCTTCTGGCTTGTCTGCGCTCTTTAACAATCTTTTCTAGATCTGGAGTCCAGAAATGGCTGAAACATTTGTGGCTGCATTTTGGTATTGTTATGTTCGCTATTTCAAGTATCGTCTTTGTGATATTGTTGAATGTATTCTCTACTGTATCTAATATGTCAATGCTGCGGAATCTGCTATCTGAAAGTGTTGCGTATGTTGTCCAGTTAGCCCTTTTGTAATTCCAGTAGGTCTTTCTCTTTTGTCTGGATTTATTCTGTCTGTCTATACTAATTAGTGCCTATGATCACTCCCAATATCTTCCAGGACTGTGTAAGTGCAAATGTCTGCAATGTCAGCCGATACAATGGTAAGATCAGGTCTGCTGGCCGTGCCTGAAGCTCTGTGCAAAAGAGTGGGTTCTGACCTTTTGTTCTGTTGTAGGATCAGGTTGGATATGTTGCAGATTTCTTCTACTTCCCTGCCTCTGTTGTTGTATGTTTTATGTTCTCATGATGGTGAATGGGCGTTGAAGTCTCCAGCTATTATAGTTCTCTGATATGTGGTGTATTGGATATTGATGTTTCCTGCAAATGTTGGGGGGGGGAAGCAGTAAACATTATAGATGGTGTGTTTGTTTCCTCTGAACCAGCAGTAAACATTATAGATGGTGTATTTGTTTCCTCTGAACCAGCAGTAAACATTATAGATGGTGTATTTGTTTCCTCTGAACCAGCAGTAAACATTATAGATGGTGTATTTGTTTCCTCTGAACCAGCAGTAAACATTATAGATGGTGTATTTGTTTCCCCTGAACCAGCAGTGAACATTATAGATGGTGTATTTGTTTCCCCTGAACCAGCAGTAAACATTATAGATGGTGTATTTGTTTCCTCTGAACCAACAGTAAACAATATAGATGGTGTATTTGTTTCCCCTGAACCAGCAGTAAACAATATAGATGGTGTATTTGTTTCCCCTGAACCAGCAGTAAACATTATAGATGGTGTATTTGTTTCCCCTGAACCAGCAGTGAACATTATAGATGGTGTATTTGTTTCCTCTGAACCAGCAGTAAACATTATAGATGGTGTATTTGTTTCCTCTGAACCAGCAGTAAACATTATAGATGGTGTAATTGTTTCCTCTGAACCAGCAGTAAACATTATAGATGGTGTATTTGTTTCCTCTGAACCAGCAGTAAACATTATAGATGGTGTATTTGTTTCCTCTGAACCAGCAGTGAACATTATAGATGGTGTATTTGTTTCCCCTGAACCAGCAATAAACATATAGATGGTGTATTTGTTTCCCCTGAACCAGGAGTAAACATTATAGATGGTGTATTTGTTTCCCCTGAACAAACAGTAAACATTATAGATGGTGTATTTGTTTCCCCTGAACCAGCAGTGAACATTATAGATGGTGTATTTGTTTCCCCTGAACCAGCAGTAAACATTATAGATGGTGTATTTGTTTCCTCTGAACCAGCAGTAAACAATATAGATGGTGTATTTGTTTCCCCTGAACCAGCAGTAAACAATATAGATGGTGTATTTGTTTCCTCTGAACCAGCAGTAAACAATATAGATGGTGTATTTGTTTCCCCTGAACCAGCAGTAAACATTATAGTGATAAGGATAGAGCTGATAAGGAAGGTAGCTGCAGCTGGTTCTGTATTTTGTTGAATCGCGAATGCGTGCTTCGTTCGTTTATAATCTTCAAAAGAGGGTCACCGTTATATGGACTCATTATGTGTTGAATGTCCAAGAAGACATTGGTTCCTTTCGGAGCTCATTATTATATTATACATCTTCGCATCGGAAGAATTCTTCACTACCATAATAATCAACATTGTCAATTAAACAGACAGCAGTAACGTATCGATGTGGATAAGTCTTCAACTTGGAGTCCATGATTTAATAAACAATTCACACACCAAGACATTTCACGTAGGTATACATTCACATACAGTTCATTAGAATTTACTTGCATATATATTCTTATCCGTCCGTGTCATATTGAATTCATGTCGGCAGAACATCATGGCTATATACATGTGCTACCGGGATTCAGGCAGCCAGAAGTGAGCACATGAGTCTTGACGAAAATAATCAAATTACTTATCAACCATCCTTCCGTAACGCAGGTTAATCACTAACCTTATGAATTCGCTTGTATATATTATTATCTGGACTGACCCTGAGTCCTGGTATCACTTTACATAAATATGGCTATTAGCAAAGCCTATCAACCTTGGAAGGAGGTAAAAACACGACTTCACGGCTTGACGGACAACGTAACAAGGGTACAGTAACTAAGTCACTAAGCGTGACCTTATCGACGCTAACACGTCATAATGTGGACGTGTATTTCGCGTTCATTAATCCGTGAAGTATAAAAATCAATTTATATTAATTCTATTGACCCCAAAAAATGCGCACTGCCAATTCTAGCAGACGATATCAATAAAACTACCGTAACAATTCTCTGCCCGCCGGGGAAAAAAATCTATTAGATAGATTTTTTTGAACTATCTTACTCAAACATATGAAAAATTTAACAAAAACCTGACATATGGCCTACGATGTTCTGTCTAGAACAGTGTCGTGGTCATGTCGATAATATATCAGTCATATAACATTATCATATTAAACAAAAGGGTGTCAACTGTCGCTAAATAATTAGCTACTGAACTTAAAGACTGTTGTGAGTGAATAATGAAGTGTTATGTAAAGAAAATTATTCTAACTAATTAAAATTAAACTAATTAATCATAATAAGTATGTAGGGTATTAATTAATTAACATCTAATTAAATAACCTGAGAGATAGTGTCGTAACAAAAGATATGAAAAGTAAGGACAAGTAAAGTAAAGAAAAAGATAAAGTATAAATTAATTTAGTTATGTGTGTTTTATCTTAATGTGTGTCAAGTAATTACAAAATAATTAACTTAATGACTTAATAAAAGAAAAAATATTCATACATTTCATGTGAACATCTTAACTAACTGCATATAACAGCTATCACATTCATAAATAAAATATTTAGAGTATTCGTTTGTGTGATATTATTATTATTTTTTTTTTCATCCTTTCTTTCTTTTGACACATTTCATTTTTTTATTTATCACACTTCAGTTTTATTGTATTCTTTATTAACTTAATAACTATTAAACTTAATAATGTCGGATGTGAAGATCAAGCCGTCGTTATGTCCTTTGCGAATTTATGGAAAGTTCCTTTGGAAAAGAAATTTAATACTGTTCAACTAAGTTTCGTTCCTGATTGGATATAAACTTTTATCGTGTTGAATTAGTCAATTTCTGTAGCATAACGTTATATGTCCAGCTTGGATTCATATCATATTCCCGACCATATCGTAATGAGTTGTAGAACGATTGGACACTAACCAAAGTCCAAACGTTAGAAAAGAACCATCGAAATATGTCTCTTGCTATTACGAATCTTCTTTCGGAAACTGAATATATTGAATGATTCACTGCAAATTATTCGAAGTGTTTTTTCCGTATGGAGGTGGTTCCTATCAACTTCGTCGCAGGAATAAGTGAGAGTTCCAGAGTCACTCTTGTTTAGTCATTAATCTTTTAACTTGTGAACAATTATTATTCGACTTCAGTAGGGTGTCTCGAAAGTGCATCAGCAATTATATTTTCTTGCCCCGGTATGGCTTCGATGACAAAGTCATATGGCTGTAATAGAATCGAAAATCTGGCAAGTTTGGGGCTTTTGTGGTTAGAGCGACGTAACGATGCCACCGCCTTCTGATCCGTTTGCATCACGAAAAGTGCTCCCAACAAAAATTTTTCGAGTTTAGTAATTGCCCACACAACTGCCAGCAACTCCTTGTTCACAGTAGAATATTTTGTTTCAGGTAACTTCAGTTTTCTTGAAATGTACATCGTCGGATGAACTATATCGTCGTGATATTGAAGCAAACAAGCTCCGATACCGTAATTACTGGCATCTGTACGGAGAAAGAACTTTTTAGAAGTATTTGGTAATCTCAAAATTGGTGGATTTGAAAAGATGGTTAGTATCATGCGAAAAATTTTGTCGCATTCGTCAGTCCAATTTACTTTCAACGGCATGTCTTTTTTTAACAATGATGACAAGACAGCCGTGATGGATGATAAGTTAGGTACGAATCTACTGTAGTATTGGACTAGACCTAATATACTCCTAATCTGTTTCTTCGTTTGAGGAACCGATAACTTAAAAATTTTAGATACCGTACTGGGAACAGTTTGAATACGTCCAGCCCCTATAATATGTCCCAGGAAGGTTACCTCCTGAAATGCTATTTGTATTTTCGTAGGTTTAGCGGTTAAATGGTTTTCTCTTAATATCTCCAAAACACATCTAAGCCCCGAAAAATGTTCCTCAAATGATGAACTAAATAAACATATGTCGTCAATGTATGTAATGATGTCTGGTCTACCTGATAAAATTGTTCGCATCATGCGAATAAAGGTAGCAGGAGCGTTCATAAGCCCAAAAGGCATCACATTCCACTGGTAATGAGCTTGTGGAGTGGAAAACGCTGTGTAATATTTGGCCTTTTCGGTTAGTGGTATCTGCCAATAACCTTTAGTTAGATCTATCTTAGTGAAAAGTGTTGCATTGGACAGACGAGAAAGTAAGTCGTCAATATTGGGATGTGGTTCACTGTCAGCTATGGTCTGAGCATTTAGCTTCCTATAATCAACGCATAAGCGAATGTTGTTGTCCTGCTTTCGGACAATGACTAAAGGTGACGAAAATGGTGAGGTACTAGTCTCGATAATACCTAACGACAACATCTGCTCAAGTTCCTGAGTCGTTTTGCTGAGAAAGTGTAGTGGGACAGAATAGGGATGTACACGAATTGGTGTATCATCTTTAAGAGTAATGTCGTGAGTAATCACTGATGTGCGACCAGGTACGTCTGTCAGCACATCTGGAAATGATTGTAAGAGATCAGCAATCTGATGATGCTGTTGCGGTGTAACCGACGAAGAGATGGTTACATCCCGCCAAGATTCCATAGGTTGTAATACAGGTACAGGTAATGGCATCTGTACTTCAGGAAAAGAAGATTCTTCTTCCTGAATCACTGATAGATTAGTATAATGACAATTTGGTACTTATGTATCATCTAATTCGTGGAAAATAGATTGCAAGTGTTCTGGACGAGTGTGAAATTGTTTGAGCATGTTTACATGGTATATTTTTCTGTGTCCCTTAATGTCTAAGACGTAGTCAACGTCAGAAATCCTGTCAATAACCTTGTAAGGACCATTCCATGATATAAGTAATTTATTGTCATTATGTGGAAGTAACACATAAGCCTCATCGCCTGGAAATAGTTGACGTAATCGTCTATTTCTATTTTGTAAGGTCCGAGCCTTAGCTTTCGCAGCCTCTGAAGAAGCTGTTGCCAACTGGCAAGATTCAGTGATATTCTTACGAAGATTAATTACGTACTCGTAGGATGACTGGGTATCCTGAGCCATCTCGGCGTCAATTAGTAAGTATTTTATGAGTCCCATAGGACCTCTTGGTGGAGCGCCGAAAACTAATTCAAACGGAGAGAAGCAAGTCTGTTCATTTGGCAACTCTCGTTAGGCGAACAGGATAGCTGGGAGTGCTCTGTCCCAGTCCTGAGGATGTTTAACCGTAACCTTATGTAATAGTTGTTTAAGTATACGGTTAAGCCGTTCCACCGCACCATTACTCATAGGATGACAAATACTACTAAGATTCCTATCTATGTACCATGTCTTCATTACCTCTGCGATAGTATCAGATATGAATTGAGATCCATGAGCTGACAATTACTTTCTAGGGAAACCTACCCTAGAAAAAATAAGATGTAGTGCATCAGCTACATCTGCTGTAGTGGTGGTCTTCAATGGTATTGCTTCTGGCCATCGTGTGCATAAATCAATGCAAGTGAGGACGAATCTATGTCCTCTGGCCAAAGGTAGGAGTGGACCAATGATATCTATGGCCATTTTGTCAAAAGGTCGCACTGAAATATCACAAGCCTGAATAGGAGCCGTGTGAAAAGCTCCACGTGCTTTAACTTCCTAGCATATCGTACAAGAGCGTACATACTGTAATATGTCTCGTGAAACACCTGGCCAAAAAAATGAAGATAATACTCGAGAACGTGTTCGAGTATATCCCATGTGACCTGCGCACTTGGAATCATGTGCGTGTTGAAGAATATAGCGTCTAAATGCAGAAGGTACCATGACTTGTTGTTTTACCTGAGAACTGTCCATCAAACATCTAATCAATATATCATTTTTGATTGTAAACCAATGTTTGTTCTTATTACCCGAGGTAAGATTATCAAACTGATTCACTAGAGCAAAACATTTTTTTTAAAGATTTGTCTTCCTTCTGTTTTCTTGCAAACGTAGCTCTGTCAATAGGAGAATGAACCTCAATATCTTCATGTTTGTCTGGTTCCACCTTTTTAGTGTCGACACTCTCTACAATTTTAGTCTGTGCTCTAGTAGTCACTGCATTTCCAGTGCACAGATTGTGTTTCTCCCATTCGATAATTTCTTCTGGGGTGCAATCTCTACTGCCATGAATGCGACCAACCATCAGATCTGCAATAGGATTTTTCAACATGCATACTTTAACATTTCCTGAAAAGAAAGGTGTATTTATATGAATTATCGCAGTGGGGTAGTGTTCAATTGTACCCCCGAAAGTCATACATTCAACATATTCGTTAATAGCACAACTTGGATGGATAAGTGACTGTCGGACTCCGATTGTCGTAGATCCGGAATCTCTCAAAACAGAGACGATAGATCCATTTACTATCCCTCTGTTAAATATAAGAGAGCCTGTTCCATCGTTAACCGCTAGACCGACTTCTGGGAGGATGTGTCCGCAATTCAAGACAGTCTCATTTGCCTTCTGAAATACAAGATTACATTCTGAGCAACTATTTGCCACGTTATAATTCATAGCGTAACATGTAGCAGAAGATTGTATTACTTTATCGTTTTGTGAAACATCTGGGGTAATATTATTAGTAACTGCTGCCCCTGTATTGTGATGATAATGAGACGATCTACGAGACTGAGATCGATGACGAGAATGATCATTAGAATTATCCCGTTGTCCCCTGTAGTAACTGTTATCTCGATGTCTCGAGCCATGATTCTTCTTCTTCTTCCATCCTTAGCCATCAACCGACAAAGCAGTATGTGGCCAGTACGCCTAGTGGCGTCTTAGGGCAACAACAAATTGATCAATCTATCGCTGTTTCCACCACGCCTAGTGGCGTCTTTGTGGAACAAAAACAGACCAAACAATCTATCATTGTTTCCGTAATCAGATTGGTTGGCAAGCAGGTGAT
>JAMPIV010011354.1:642500-669266 GCA_024509875.1 Oreohelix idahoensis | reverse complement strand
TTCTGTCAGCTTACGTGTTTTTGATATCACAAGTTGATCTCTACTTTCTTTTTCTTCCTTCGCTTTACGTTTTTCACTTCCAGAAGCATAATTACGTCCAATATCTCTGTGTCTACTGCTCATTTTTTGAGTTTTCTAACCTTACAAATCAAGAAATTTTAATCAAGATCGAAAGAGAGTGCGAGCACGCCGTATACCTCAATAAAAACAGGAAGTTTCCGTTTCCTAAATTCTAGTTTTTATTGTTAATGCAAATTCATTTCACAAAGAACGAAACAAAATGAGAGGGGCAGTCGCCTAGAGCCAAAAAAGTGGCTTCCGTCCAAACGTGACCAAATTTTCAACGCCACTTAAATGGCTTCCTTCCGCAAACAGTTAAGATAAAAATAATGAAGAGTCACACTAAGTCACCCTCTTATGCTCTTTCTCTCACAATTTCGTGACACCAAATGAAAAGGCGCTAAAGATGGCATAAATCACAAGATCATTGGTTTAACGCTCGTATTAGAAGATGACCAAAAAATTATGTACATATTTATTGGCGCGGGGACCCTAAAAGCGCGGGGCCCGTAGCATATGCTACTTTTGCTACTAGGTTAATCCGGCTCTGTATCCAGTAGATACACGTGACGATATTAAAATTTAAAAATAGGAAGTGTCGTTTCAATCACATTCTAGTTGCAGCCTAACGCATTCCCTCGGTATATCTCGTCTCTTATCAGCCCGTCTGCTCATTGCTATCATATATTTCTTTATCATTCTGCTTCATCATTCTGCTATATCAGTACTGCAAAGATTACACCTTTTTTGCCAGGTGGGATTGATTCAGTTTCCCTGTCATGAAATAAATGCCAAGCAATTTATACAAACTGGTCTATCAGCTTTCTTATCTGGCCACATTTCTTCTCGCATTACTCCCTAAATCTTATTTGGCTGTTACTTTCCGTGGGTACCTGGCACACAAACACATAAAAAAAGGCACACACTGTGTTCCTTCCCACTCTGATTATTTATCGCTAGCTCCAACAAAGCTATTATATATCTGAAAACATGTTTCTTTTTGGTTTTTATCTTCTCCCTTTCTTGTCTTCTGTAATCTCCAGAGATAAACATTCAAAAGATCACAAACTGTTTACTTCCGATTCGACGACTGTCTGCGCATGGTTGAAGATGTTCTATGTACATGTGACCTCTGGCATAATTTAACCCAACATGTCTTTCTGCCAGTTTGTCATGTGTTGTAGTTCCTTGTTAACAATAAGCATTGAATGTCCATTCGAACCACACAATAAAAAAAAACGAGACGTCAGCACAGACCACTGCACCGACAAGATTACCATAAAGAGACAAACAAACGAACCACAGAGAGCAAGCAAACAGAAGTGAGAAAACTCTTGAGTGAGTTGTTTCTTGCCACAGGAAGAAATTAATTATGAACTTAGACTGCCACGTTGTTGATGTTTTCATTTCCTGGCACGTTCAGATGTTTTGAATTCCCCCGATTAAATTTTTTTTTGTTAAGGCTAGTTTGTTTACATTAACAAAATTTACAATCAGCTGGTTTTTATTAGCTTAACAGTGCCTTTCAGCCGGATGAAACTGAACCACTAGTGTGACGGTGTAGAGTCTTCTGGCTGTAGCAGAAGGTCTTTGTAAAGTGTTATTTTATTTTATCTTCTTCTTCGTCTTCTTCTCCTGCTACCCCTCTTCTTCTTTTCTATCCCTTCTTCTTCTTCTCTGTCTCTCCTTCTCCTTTTTCTTTTTCTGTATTCGGCCTGTAAGTCATGCTAAATCTGCACTCCTGTCGCCAGGATGAGTCCACAGACTTTTCCAGGTCCATGCAACAGTCCTATATCTTCTGCTGAGCTCAGCACCCTCTAGCTAGGTCGAGCATCGTAGATCATCAAGGGTCGGTAGTGGTATAAATTTGTTTTAAATCAGTTATGCATAAATTGTTGTGTAAAACATTTTTGTATTGGACTTGATTTCTCTTGATGTCCATATATTTCCCAATGCAGTAAAGTCTTCTCAGGCCTTCTGTATTATTATTTTGATATCGTTGTGTGTTCCTTCATCTTTGTCATTGCTGACAAGATATTTATGATTCTACATCTGGGAGGGATGTATCTTCAAGTGCAATCTTGTTATTATGTAATGCATTTATCCTAATAATTTTGTGTCTTTTCCCTGCGTATTTTTAGGCTCACTTGCTGTGATTTTTCATACGTACATAAATAAATAAACATAAACGCGGTATTAGCAGCCCTAGTAGGACTTTTTTTTTTTTTTTTTTTTTTTTGCGTACGCCCGCTAATACTCGAGGCGAAATCTCAGGTTATTACTATGTCTAACCTGACATTGATTTTACGTGAGTATCCCTTTTTACTTGTACAGAGACAGGTGTCCCTCGCCCTTCAGGCAAATACTCTCCGATTTCGGAGGTACCCATTGCAGCTGGGTCGGCTCAGGAGCCGCCAATCCCTGGTCGACGACACTCCTTCAAATGTCGTCGCCAGGTCTCGAGTTAATCCAGTCCAATTCCCGGTCGACGAAAAATCCTCAAATGCCGTCGCCCGGGTTTGATCCTGAATCACCCGGTCGCCAGAGCGGTGTTGTAACCACTACGCTAGCGCGGCTCCCTAGTAGGACATAAAGAAGCAGAAAACTAGACAACAGAAAAACACCAGAAGTGATAGGCTTACCGGGGATTCAAACCCGGGACCATCCGAAAGGCAACACCGCCCCACTACGGGAGTGAATCGCGACTATCCGCCCTGCCATCTAGACCCAACAAAAATAGTGCTTCACGGGCAGGGGACATTAGCGCGAACCCCCCACGTGACTCACGAAGGACCGAGGGGCAACCAAGACTAATTATAGACGCAATCACTTCCATGACTTTCCTATTACCCAGTATATGCCAAATTACACACTACACACTAGCCGTAATACCGTGTCTAGTAAATTACACACTACACTAGCCGTAATACCGTGTCTAGTAAATTACACACTACACACTAGCCGTAATACCGTGTCTAGTAAATTACACACTACACACTAGCCGTAATACCGTGTCTAGTAAATTACACACTACACACTAGCCGTAATACCGTGTCTAGTAAATTACACACTACACACTAGCCGTAATACAGTGTCTAGTAAATTACACACTATACACTAGCCGTAATACCGTGTCTAGTAAATTACACACTACACACTAGCCGTAATACCGTGTCTAGTAAATTACACACTACACACTAGCCGTAATACCGTCTCTAGTAAATTACACACTACACACTAGCCGTAATACCGTGTCTAGTAAATTACACACTACACACTAGCCGTAATACCGTGTCTAGTAAATTACACACTACACACTAGCCGTAATACCGTGTCTAGTAAATTACACACTACACACTAGCCGTAATACCGTGTCTAGTAAATTACACACTACACACTAGCCGTAATACCGTGTCTGGTAAATTACACACTACACACTAGCCGTAATACCGTGTCTAGTAAATTACACACTACACACTAGCCGTAATACCGTGTCTAGTAAATTACACACTACACACTAGCCGTAATACCGTGTCTAGTAAATTACACACTACAACACTAGCCGTAATACCGACCGTGTCTAGTAAATTACACACTACACACTAGCCGTAAATAACCGTGTCTAGTAAATTACACACTACACACTAGCCGTAATACCGTGTCTAGTAAATTACACACTACACACTAGCCGTAATACCGTGTCTAGTAAATTACACACTACACACTAGCCGTAATACCGTGTCTAGTAAATTACACACTACACACTAGCCGTAATACCGTGTCTAGTAAATTACACACTACACACTAGCCGTAATACCGTGTCTAGTAAATTACACACTACACACTAGCCGTAATACCGTGTCTAGTAAATTACACACTACACACTAGCCGTAATACCGTGTCTAGTAAATTACAGAAGAATGAGACAGGTACAGGATAAGCTGGGTACAGGATAAGGTGGGTACAGGATAAGGTAGGCTTGTATAGGTTTTCAATAATAAATAAAGAGAGAACCGAGAGTCATGTGAACATATAATAAATAAATACACATAAACAGGTAATAGCAGGAGCTCGTAGGAAATAAAGAAGCAAAAAACTAGACAACAGGCAAACAACAGAAGTGATAGGCTTACCGGGGATTCAAACCCGGGACCATCCGAAAGTTTCGCACTGATAACCGGTCAGTAAAGCATCATTTTTTGGTGATGCCTAGCTGGCCGGGAGGATAGTGTGATTCGCTTGTATAGCTAGGCGGTGCTGTCGTACGGAAGGTACGGGGTTCGAACCCTGGGTAAGCCACTCACGTCTGTTGTTTTTCTGTTGTCTAGTGTTCTACTTCTTTATTTCTTACGAGTGCCTGAAAACATACCTTTATGTTTGTCTAATATTTATTTACCATCCGAAAGGCAACACTACCTCACTTATTTGTGATATTTCATCAAGTATTTTAATTATGTCTTGCTTCTGGTCACAGTTACAGTACGAAACAGTCAATTCGTCGGCAAAATTTAGGTAACGAAAGTATCAAAAACAACAGTAAAACTTACATACTGTCAGTAATTGAAGTACTTGGGGATATATTTTGATGTCTTGTTTCTTTGTACATTCTCAGACGTCTACTTGAATATTTTCAAAGAAAGCAATGGTCAACTTGAGACTATTTGTATTTCCATAGAGTTTGTCGATGTCTTGTTTGACTTTAGTGGTACATTATGTTTGTAAAGTTTGACAATCGTCGTTAAACATAGGATGACAGTAAAAGCTAAAGGTGGGAGTCCCATAACAAATACTGCCATACTGGATTCAAGTTTAGAGCCTTCATCCTATTAGGTCAAGTTTTTTATGAGGTGGAATGACCGGTTTCCTTCCTCGCTGCCTTTTCCTTCACTAACTCAAGAGCAGAGTCAGGTAGCCATTTACAGCTTGGTAAGTTTGAGCGTGATGCTACTATTTTTTTGTTTAATCCAGGAACCCGATAACTTCACCGCCGAAAAGCCAGCTTTCTAACTGCTGAACCAATCGGACGTTTATGGTAACAGTACTGTTTGTAAATATCATTGTTTGTTATTTAGCCCGCTCACAGGAAATGTTGGTTATAATTTGGGCACTCATATTGTTGAGTCTATTTAGCATATTATGTTTTTGTTTGTCTTTGTTGTGTCTTTAGATCGCATATTCTGGTATGTGTTACTAATGTGACTATAGTGTATATGGACTACTCTAGACCGTGTTTTGTAATCTCTGTCTCTCTATCTCTGTATCTGTCTATCTCTCACTGCCTCTGTCTCTCAGTCTCCGTGTCTCTCTCTGTCTCCCTGTCAATATGTCTCTATCTCTCTGTCTCGTTTCTCTCTCTAACTCTTTCTGTCTCCCAGTCAATCTGTCTCTCTCTATCTTTCTGTTTATGTCTCTCTGTCTCCCTATCTCTGTCTCTATCTGTCTCCCCGTCTCTCTATCTCTCCCTGTCTCTCTACCTCTCCGTGTCTATCTATCTATCTATCTATCTATCTATCTATCTATCTATCTATCTATCTATCTATCTATCTATCTATCTATCTATCTATCTATCTATCTATCTATCTATCTATCTATCTATCTGTCTGTCTGTCTGTCTGTCTGTCTGTCTGTCTGTCTGTCTATCTATATATCTATCTATCTATCTATCTATCTATCTATCTATCTATCTATCTGTCTGTCTGTCTGTCTGGCTGTCTCTTCCGCTCTCTCTCTCTCTCTCTCTCTCTCTCTCTCTCTCTCTCTCTCTCTCCACTTTATTGCTCGAGGGACTTGCAGACTAATTTTTAAATCCAACAGAATCTTTCCCGGGTTGAAGCTCTGAGAAAAGTTATAATCGAATACATTGTCTCGATTAATCCATAATGTAATGCTATTATCGAATAGTTTGCTGATGAATGCTTAGTTTAAATTAATATGATTTAAGGTTCTGGTTCATCCCGAATCTAATTTGTGTATAGTAAATACATTAATTCTTAGTCTAGCCTTTGGAATGTTATTTTGTGTAAGAATGTGTGTCGGCTTCACGGAGCTGTGTATTAAATAAACGGAATTGTTCAACTAATGTGTGAACTTAAGTTTTGTGTTTGTTTGTATTTTAAATGCACGAGTACTGTTGATACTTGTTGAGGTGTTATGTTCTAGAACATGATTTCTTAACTTGTGGTCCACACATCCCCTTTGTGTGTCCATGAATGGATTCGCGGGGGGGTGGGGGGGGGGGGGGGGGGGGGGGGGGGGGGCGGTTATTTTCAAAATTTAAACGGAATTAATACTCAGTTTCTAATTGATATAGTTTTTTAATATTTAATTTATTCATAGGTTTTTGCATTTACAGAAATATATTCTTTTTACAGATTTATTTTGTATTTAAGTATGACTATTTATAAGCTTAATGATTTTTCTTGTTAGTAAAATTTATTATGTGTATGTACAAATTTTAATTATACCTTTATGTACATCGGTAAAAGAAGAAGTTCATAGTCTGCACTGGATAATCAAAGGTGTCCGTATTTTCATCGGTTCGTCAAAGGGGTCCGTGGCACACAAAAAGTTTAAGAATGCTTGTTCTAGAACTGTAAATCTCAAACCTTTAGAATACTTACACTCCAGAACTATCGCCGCCAATTTCATGAAATTCTCAATAACGAGCAAGTAACCAGTCAAAATATGACGGATTTGAATTACAGCGTGCTCTTTCCGCTGATGACCTCCTTATTTCAACTGTTGAGTCACCAAAAGAAGAAAAGAAGAAAGACTTAGGATGGTCTTTATCATTTGGTCGTCTCCCCCCTTCCCGGTCACAATGTAATTAATATGAGACTAAAAGTTACCATACCTCACGAAATTTCTTTAAAAGAATGCTTCGTTTATTTTGGAAATAACTAAATAACTAGCTAAATGAATGTAGGGAAATAACTAGCTAAATGAATGTAGGGAAATAACTAAATAACTAGCTAAATGAATGAAGGGAAATAAATAAATAACTAGCTACATGAATGTAGGGAAATAACTAAATAACTAGCTACATGAATGTAGGGAAATAACTAGCTAAATGAATGAAGGGAAATAAATAAATAACTAGCTACATGAATGTAGGGAAATAACTAAATAACTAGCTACATGAATGTAGGGAAATAACTAAATAACTAGCTAAATGAATGTAGGGAAATAACTAAATAACTAGCTAAATGAATGTAGGGAAATAACTAAATAACTAGCTACATGAATGTAGGGAAATAACTAAATAACTAGCTAAATGAATGTAGGGAAATAAATAAATAACTAGCTAAATGAATGTAGGGAAATAAATAAATAACTAGCTACATGAATGTAGGGAAATAACTAAATAACTAGCTAAATGAATGTAGGGAAATAACTAAATAACTAGCTAAATGAATGTAGGGAAATAAATAAATAACTAGCTACATGAATGTAGGGAAATAAATAAATAACTAGCTACATGAATGTAGGGAAATAACTAAATAACTAGCTACATGAATGTAGGGAAATAACTAAATAACTAGCTAAATGAATGTAGGGAAATAACTAAATAACTAGCTAAATGAATGTAGGGAAATAACTAAATAACTAGCTAAATGAATGTAGGGAAATAAATAAATAACTAGCTACATGAATGTAGGGAAATAAATAAATAACTAGCTACATGAATGTAGGGAAATAACTAAATAACTAGCTAAATGAATGTAGGGAAATAACTAAATAACTAGCTAAATGAATGTAAGGAAATAACTAAATAACTAGCTAAATGAATGTAGGGAAATAACTAAATAACTAGCTAAATGAATGTAGGGAAATAACTAAATAACTAGCTAAATGAATGTAGGGAAATAACTAAATAACTAGCTACATGAATGTAGGGAAATAACTAAATAACTAGCTAAATGAATGTAGGGAAATAAATAAATAACTAGCTAAATGAATGTAGGGAAATAAATAAATAACTAGCTACATGAATGTAGGGAAATAACTAAATAACTAGCTAAATGAATGTAGGGAAATAACTAAATAACTAGCTAAATGAATGTAGGGAAATAAATAAATAACTAGCTACATGAATGTAGGGAAATAAATAAATAACTAGCTACATGAATGTAGGGAAATAACTAATTAACTAGCTACATGAATGTAGGGAAATAACTAAATAACTAGCTAAATGAATGTAGGGAAATAACTAAATAACTAGCTAAATGAATGTAGGGAAATAACTAAATAACTAGCTAAATTAATGTAGGAAATAACTAAAATAAACTTAGCTAAATGAATGTAGGGAAATAACTAAATAACTAGCTAAATGAAAATGTAGGGAAATAACTAAATAACTAGCTACATGAATGTAGGGAAATATAAATGAATGTAGGGAAATAACTAAATAACTAGCTAAATGAATGTAGGGAAATAACTAAATAACTAGCTAAATGAATGTAGGGAAATAACTAAATAACTAGCTACATGAATGTAGGGAAATAACTAAATAACTAGCTAAATGAATGTAGGGAAATAAATAAATAACTAGCTAAATGAATGTAGGGAAATAAATAAATAACTAGCTACATGAATGTAGGGAAATAACTAAATAACTAGCTAAATGAATGTAGGGAAATAACTAAATAACTAGCTAAATGAATGTAGGGAAATAAATAAATAACTAGCTACATGAATGTAGGGAAATAAATAAATAACTAGCTACATGAATGTAGGGAAATAACTAATTAACTAGCTACATGAATGTAGGGAAATAACTAAATAACTAGCTAAATGAATGTAGGGAAATAACTAAATAACTAGCTAAATGAATGTAGGGAAATAACTAAATAACTAGCTAAATGAATGTAGGGAAATAAATAAATAACTAGCTACATGAATGTAGGGAAATAACTAAATAACTAGCTAAATGAATGTAGGGAAATAAATAAATAACTAGCTACATGAATGTAGGGAAATAAATAAATAACTAGCTAAATGAATGTAGGGAAATAACTAAATAACTAGCTAAATGAATGTAGGGAAATAACTAAATAACTAGCTACATGATTGTAGGGAAATAACTAAATAACTAGCTAAATGAATGTAGGGAAATAACTAGCTACATGAATGTAGGGAAATAACTAAATAATTAGCTAAATGAATGTAAGAAAATAACTAAATAACTAGCTAAATGAATGTAGGGAAATAACTAAATAATTAGTTAAATTAATGTAGGGAAATAACTAAATAACTAGCTAAATTAATGTAGGGAAATAACTAAATAACTAGCTAAATGAATGTAAGGAAATAACTAAATAACTAGCTAAATGAATGTAGGGAAATAACTAAATAACTAGCTAAATGAATGTAGGGAAATAACTAAATAACTAGCTAAATGAATGTAGGGAAATAACTAAATAACTAGCTAAATGAATGTAGGGAAATAACTAAATAACTAGCTAAATGAATGTAGGGAAATAAATAAATAACTAGCTAAATGAATGTAGGGAAATAACTAAATAACTAGCTAAATGAATGTAGGGAAATAACTAAATAACTAGCTAAATGAATGTAGGGAAATAACTAAATAACTAGCTAAATGAATGTAGGGAAATAACTAAATAACTAGCTAAATGAATGTAAGAAAATAACTAAATAACTAGCTAAATGAAAGTAGGGAAATAACTAAATAACTAGCTACATGAATGTAGGGAAATAACTAAATAACTAGCTACATGAATGTAGGGAAATAACTAAATAACTAGCTACATGAATGTAAGAAAATAACAGGCACTCGTCAGACAGTAAGAAGGAGGACATGAGATAACATAAATGAAATATTAGTAATAGGCTCACCGGGAATTGAACCAACGACCATCCAAGATGTGTCATTGCCTTGTTGCGAAACTAAATCGTAAAAGACACACAGCCAGTGTTATTCATTCATTCATTTATTACATTTTCACTCTCAAAGGAGCATAGGACTTCAACAAACGTAGGCCAAGTCTTCATGTCACGTGCTAATTTAGCGCCCCCTATTTTTTGGAAACAACGCAAACGGTTGGAAGAAAGTAGGTAATCGCCTACAGTTAAGTGGAATGCAGATGATTGAGAAAAAAACCCACAACAACAGAACAAAATAGTACCAATCAGTGCACGCATAATGTTGATAAGTCAGAAATATCAATTGCGATTACTTACATACCGTAAATTGTTTTAATAATTCACTTTTATCGTCATAAATATTATGTTTATTGCTTCTGTTATGTGCTGACATGCATTTACTTAGAGCTTTTCAGTTCATTGTAGAGCACATCTTCTGAACAAGCACACTCCAGAGCACATCTTCTGAACAAGCACACTCCAGAGCACATCTTCTGAACAAGCACACTCCAGAGCACATCTTCTGAACAAGCACACTCCAGAGCACATCTTCTGAACAAGCACACTCCAGAGCACATCTTCTGAACAAGCACACTCCAGAGCACATCTTCTGAACAAGGACACTCCAGAGCACATCTTCTGAACAAGCACACTCCAGAGCACATCTTCTGAACAAGCACACTCCAGAGCACATCTTCTGAACAAGCACACTCCAGAGCACATCTTCTGAACAAGCACACTCCAGAGGACATCTTCTGAACAAGCACACTCCAGAGCACATCTTCTGAACAAGCACACTCCAGAGCACATCTTTTTCTGAACAAGGTTTCACTCCAGTTAAAAAATGCACAACTACTACTACTACAAGTGATTCTCTTGTTCACGCAATGTTCTTACTATATAGAAATCGAACAGACGTGATGTTCACCCCTTCTGTTTCTTTCTTTCTTTCTTTTTGTTTCTTTCTGCCTTTCTTTCTTTTTATTCTGTCTGTCTGTCTGTATTTTTTTCTTTCTTACGAGAGCCTTCCAGTTACCTACTTCCGTTAATTATTTACTGTCTCTCAGTGTTTATTTGCACATCTGTTTTTTACTCTAGAACGGGTAAGCCAATTACAAACAAATTTAGAGACTTGTTGCTCAGCCACGTTTAAGATATCAGTCTCGATTTCTCATACGGTCTTCCGTATTTACATTGATTGTCTTCCCGCGGAGATGCTGTTGTTTACATTCGGTCACGCGAATAAATATCTTGTTCCCAGGCATCGCCGTTTGATTGGCTCACATTTCGGCTACTGGGAAGAAATTGACAAATCATGATGACGTAGGTAGAAGGTTTACGTGTAGATCGACACACAGATTATAACTTGCTATTTGGTAGATCTTTTCAGCTTTTATAAACTGGGTTTGTTATTCAATAATTACCCTATAGCACCCCACGGAGCATAGGCCTTCAACAGACGTATGCCAAGTCCTATCGCGTGTCATCATCTTTCCAGTTCTTTCACATCATTTTCGTTTCTCTCCTCCATCCATTTTATGGTCTACTTCTGCTCCTGTTATCTTGAGGGTTCCACAACAAGAACTGTCACGTAATTCTGTCAGCAGGTTTTCTTAATGTGTGTCCTATCCATCGCCATGGTCTTCTTCTCAACCCTTGTACCACTAGCACTTGCCTGGTTTTGTCATCAGTTCTACATTGGTTGACGACACTGGTTGACGACAAAAGCCATTTTTATGAAAGTCGGTTTTACATTAGTTCAGGGGAAAAGAAAACTCATGGAGAAATAAATATACTACTGTATAGTAAGAACATTTATATATTATGGAAGATTATGTAGATTTTCACTTTTTAAAATTTATTTAAAATTTTTTTTATAACTTACAGACTATTCCATATCATCATTAGAACGAAAAAGCTAGATGTAATAATTAAAACAGACCTATCGAAGAAGAACAACACAGTTTCAAACCTTCGCCATAGAAATCTCACAAACCACCAGACCACACAAGGCAGACGGAAAGGATATGTCCGGGGCAGACTACAGTGAAGCTACATTGTAAAGCTAAAGAAGCCGCTCCCTTTATATTTAGACCTTGCACAGACAAAGGCAACCCCTGAAGTTCTCTGAGGTCTCTGAAGAGACAAAAGCAACCCCTATAGTTCTCTGAGGTCTCTGAAGAGACAAAGGCAACCCCTGTAGTTCTCTGAGGTCTCTGAAGAGACAAAGGCAATCCCTGTAGTTCTCCGAGGTCTCTGAAGAGACAAAGGCAACCCCTGTAGTTCTCTGAGGTCTCTGAAGGGACAAATGCAACCCCTGTAGTTCTCTGAGGTCTCTGAAGAGACAAAGGCAACCCCTGTAGTTCCCTGAGGTCTCTGAAGAGACAAAGGAAGAATAGGGCTATGCACCCTCAGGCATGTCGTACAAGGCGACTTATACGATATTGTTGATACTGATATTGTTGATACTGATATTGTTGAGCAGAATCGACATCATAGCACTCCGGGCAAACCCATAGGTGCTCAGTCTCCCTGTCACAGTATATATGTTCGACAAAATATTAGGTTGGTCACGCTGTGAGTAGCAACATTGATAGAATAAAAAAACCCGTTTGGTCAGGTGACCGGAAAGGAAGTGGACGCAAATTCTGGCGCAAAAAGTTAGTTGACTTGCTGGCCATCGATCGGGATAGGTCGTGTCCTTTTGTTCCCTGTCAGCGTTTTTGCTGGAGAGAGTTTGCCATCGTTGTTCTGATTTGGTGCTGGCCTTTTCTTCATGTGATCTTTGGATTGTAGTGCATAATGCTAGAGTGTTAATGTATTTTTCTAGTGGCACTTTCGTAGGCCGGTGATGTTGAGTCATTTATGATTTAGTTTTGCCTAATCTTAGTACATAAGTTCGCCGGTGAGCGAAAGTCATTGTGATGTCCATTCAGGATGGCCATACCAGTGGGTATGATACTTATATATTAAGTTGTTAATAATGCAAGCTGTATTGGCATTTGTGGCCAGTGTATTTCATATGTATTATGAGCCGTGTGAGGCTTCATTGTGTGCATGTGTTATTTAAAAGGGAACTTACCTGTTAAAGGTGTTATAGTCAATTATTGTCAGCTACTGTATGCTGTGATCGTCCTCTAGTGGTACGAGCCAAGTATGAAGGTGTTTAGATATTGAAATCCATAGTATAAGTAGTTGTCTAACACTCCCCCAGTATGTGTCGAAGCGTGTGAATGCTAAATGTTCCTGTTTCTCGCTGGTTATAAACATGACGGATGCATCCTCTCATACATCCATCTCTGCTAGCCTTACATTTGATGCCAAATTCCAACAGCCTTAACCTTGATGATTCATCTATTACAGTGTCATTCTCTAACAAGTGATCATTATTGTCCTCAGTATTTCTCCCTTATCCATATCCAGTGTCCCCACTGTTGGTGTTCTTGATGCTAGTCTGTCAGCTCTCTCATTACTGCGTAGCCTGCATGACCAGGACAGTAGATTCACACCAGCTCCTGCAGATTCGAAGCTTCTATGGAGGTTTTCTATTCATGCCGTAACCAACCAATTTGAACCTTTCGAAGCATGGCCTGAGAGTCTGATATAATAACTGCCTTTTGTTACTGAAGTTTCAGTTAGCCACCTTAAGGTTACAGTAGCTGCCTCTACCTCCATTCTCATGCTGGAAGTTGTTATCTTGTACGCCCGCTGTGTTCGGCGATGACTCTGCCCTTTACCCTAGCAGAGGAGATTAATATGAGAGCTGTCTAACCTCATAATGTAAAACAAAATGTTACAGAAGCCACCACTACAAAAGCTTGTGACTGCCTAGTGCAGACTTTCTGCAAGGGACCAGCTGTAGTGATGACCCTATTCTCTGTAAGGAGCGCAAAGGAAAATAATAATAGTGACAAACAAAGGCAGATCCCATGCAAATGGGCAGAACATTCCCATCACGGAGGCCAACACGATTTCCAGACTTGATTGACAGCATACCAGAAGTGAAGAAATAAGGCAGCCATATGGATGCTGGAAGGAACCGTATAGCTATGGAATACATAAAGAAAGACATACCCATCCACAGAAAATAGGTGCACTAGCCATAGTAGAAAACAGGAAAGATGCTAAAGTCAAGAAAGTGTTCCTCACAAACTCCCCTGCCAATCATAACTACCCTGAAGAACTGTAACAACAATGAATCAAACAGACTCTCAGACGCACAATTGTAAACCAGATATACATTCAACAAAGAAAGAGTACATTGGATTGCTCCCCATTACAAGAAATATAGAAATGAGAAGGTAGGAAGTAAATTCAAACTTAAGAAAGGACATCATACAGAGAGATAAAACCAACAATCTAAAGTGTCTTCAGAGAAAAATGACTCAGAGAATACACAGCATCTGATATAACAGAGGTATTCCCCGTCTTGCCATATTTTGTTCCCCGACAAAGTTCTCTACAATGGTCGGTTATCATCATCATCATCAATCAGTATCATCATCACCATCAATTCCTTTTCCGCTCCTGGAACTACACGTGGCGACATCCGAATATAACCTGGTTCAAATCTCCAGAGTGCCTATCACTTCTGTTGCTTTTATTTTGTCTAATGTTCTCCTTTCTTTTTTTCCACTGCCTACAATTTATGATCTATGTCCGTTAACAATAACCTTCAATAAGAAGAAACCAAAGGTATAATTTCCTTCTGCAAGAAGAAACCAAAGCTATAATTTCCTCCTGCAAGAAGAAACCAAAGCTATAATTTCCTTCTGCAAGAAGAAACCAAAGCTATAATTTCCTTCTGCAAGAAGAAACCAAAGCTGTAATTTCCTTCCATAAGAAGAAAGCAAAGCTATAATTTCCTTCTGCAAGAAGAAACCAAAGCTATAATTTACTTCTGCAAGAAGAAACCAAAGCTATAATTTCCTTCCATAAGAAGAAACCAAAGCTATAATTTCCTTCCATAAGAATAAACCAATGCTATAATTTCCTTCTGCAAGAAGAAACCAAAGCTATAATTTCCTTCTGCAAGAAGAAACCAAAGCTATAATTTCCTTCTGCAAGAAGAAACCAAAGCTATAATTTCCTTCTGCAAGAAGAAACCAAAGCTATAATTTCCTTCTGCAAGAAGAAACCAAAGCTATAATTTCCTTCCATAAGAAGAAACCAAAAGCTATAATTTCCTTCTGCAAGAAGAAACCAAAGCTATAATTTCCTTCTGCAAGAAGAAACCAAAGCTATAATTTCCTTCCATAAGAAGAAACCAAAGCTATAATTTCCTTCTGCAAGAAGAAACCACAGCTATAATTTCCTTCCATAAGGAGAAACCAAAGCTATAATTTCCTTCCATAAGAAGAAACAAAAACTATCACAGCGACAGAAGACAGCGGCAAAGATATATCAGCGAAGAGAAGCATATCCTACCGCATAATTCTCAGTGAACGAGAAGAATGGATAAAATGAAATATGGTGACAAGCGATATTCTTGGCGCTATTAGTTGTAAGGGATGAGATAGTTACAGACTTTCATAAATGGGTGCTTGCGTAGAAGAGAAGGATTATAATGGTATAACAAGATAGCTAATGGGGAACTGATGACAAGAACCAGACAAATACCACGGGAACAAGAAACGAGAAAAGGGTGGTATTGGGTCGGACTTACGTTAAGAAAATCGTTTGATAGCAATACGTGGCAGTTATTGTACAGTTATTGTAAGAGTGGTAAAGGGGGGACTTCAAACACACGGAGAATGAAATTGGAGACAGACATAAAAGGGATACAGAAAAGAATGGAAGGCACAGCACAAGAAGGCTTAGCTTGAATTTGTTGAAGGCCCATGTTTCATGGGGAGCTGTAGGGTAGTGATGATGATAGTGTGGTGGAGGAGGAGAAAGTTATATAGAGGTACCTGAAGATACATACAATAGACAGACATGAACAGTCATAAATAGATAGATAGATAGATAGATAGATAGATAGATAGATAGATAGATAGATAGATAGATAGATAGATAGATAGATAGATAGATAGATAGATTGATAGATAGATAGATAGATAGATAGATAGATAGATAGATAGATAGATAGATAGATAGATAGATAGATAGATAGATAGATAGATAGATAGATAGATAGATGGATGGATGGATAGATAGATAGATAGATAGATAGATAGATAGATAGATAGATAGATAGATAGATAGATAGATAGATAGATAGATAGATAGATAGATAGATTGATAGATAGATAGATAGATAGATAGATAGATAGATAGATAGATAGATAGATAGATAGATAGATAGATAGATAGATAGATAGATAGATTGTTGGATGGATAGATAGATATATTGATAGGTAGATAGATAGATAGATAGATAGATAGATAGATAGATAGATAGATAGATAGATAGATAGATAGATAGATAGATAGATAGATAGATAGATAGATAGATAGATAGATAGATAATAATAATAATAAATTCTTTAAGCGCCAAACACGGCGCATAAGGCAGAAACCAGTGCTCTCCAGGTTGTTCGTTGTGACGCCACTCCTCTTAGCTCTTGCACATTATTTAGGCCCAACGTTCTTCCTTCTCTTATTATTGTTCTTCTGAGTGTTTCTTTGGTCTTCCTTTTTTCCTCTTACCCTCAGGAACCCAAGTGAGCGCCTGTAGTGGTATTCTGTTGTTTTGCATTCGTAGGACATGACCGATATATGACCATCGTCTTTTCCTTATATAGTCGGAGACATATTTCTGCCTAGAGTCTTCTCTTATTTGTCGATTAGTCTTGAATTCTTTCCAACTGATGTTCATGAGTTTTCTAAGACATTTGTTCTCGAATGTATTCAGCTTGTTCTCCAATGATTTTGTTATTTTCCAACTCTCACAGCCGTATGTTAACACTGAGATAACATTTGAATTAAACAGACGAAGCTTGGTATGTATATTCAATGATCGTAATTTCCAAATGTTAGATAATCTATTGAAGGCGCTAGCTGCCAAAGCAATTCTAGTATGGATTTCTCTTGTTGTGTCACCATCCTGAGTCATTTTACTGCCTAAATAATTGAAACTTTCAACTTTCTGTAGTTTTTCCCCGTTCAAGATGATATCAAAGGTCTCGTTAGAAAAGTTCATAGCTTTAGTTTTAGAGGCATTTATTTGGAGACCTATTTTAACCGAGAGATGACACAAATTATTTATTGCTTCTTGGGATTGTCTTGGTGTTGAACTTAAGAATGCTACATCATCTGCGAAATTCAGGTCCCCCAGGAATTTTCCATTTGTCCATTTTATACCCAATTGTTCATTGTGGGTATAGTTTCTCATAACCCAATCAATAGCTATTCCAAAAAAGGAGTGGTGACATAATACAGCCTTGTTTCACCCCTGTTTCTACTGTAAACCATTCTGTATTCCCTTTATTTGTTCTAACACAACATCTTGCATTGTCATATAGTGCTTTGATTATATTCACATATTTTGTTGGAAAACCATAGATTGTAAGTATCTTCCACAATGATGGGCGGTGTAGACTATCAAAGGCTTTTTGAAAATCGACGAAGGTGATAATAAGTGGTGATTGCCTTTCCACTGATTCTTCTATAATTGTTCTTAGTGTGAATATTTGATCAATACATTATCGTTTCAGCCTGAAATCCGCTTGTTCTTCTCTGATCTTTTCGTCAGCATGCAATTTAAGTCTTTCTAACATCATGCAACATAATAATTTTCCAGGTACTGATAATAGAGATATACCACGCCAGTTATTACAGTCTGATAGATCACATTTCTTCGGTAACTTTACAATAATACTGTCTTTCCATTGTTGTGGTGGTTGTTCTTCTCTCCATACTTCATTTATAATATCTAAAATTCTCAAGAGGTTGTTGTCATTAACTGCTTTAATCATTTCCCCTGAAATTTCGTCAACTCCAGCAGCTTTAAAATTTTTTAATCTTTTAACGGCTTGTTTGATCTCGTCCAGCGTGAATTCATCGCAAGTTATTGGCAAGGTGGTTGTGGGTGTTTCATTATTAAAATCAGGTGTTACTGTTGGTGGTGATCTGTTTAGCACCTCCATGAAGTGCTCAGCCCATCTCTTCATTTGTTCTTTTTCTGTTGGTATTGAATTCCCTAATTTACCTTTAACAGGTGTTTCCATAGCAGTAGGCTGGTGACATAGTTGTTTTGTAAGATAGATAGATAGATAGATATTGAGTTTGGAGATGATTCTCGTTTATGTCAACTAGCGATGAGGAGAATGTATCTCATGCCTTTTGATGAGAAAGTAGAAGTTACAGAAATAAACTTCAACAGACATGCAGGCATACAGGCATACAAGGAGAAAGAGGGCGATAGAGAGCGAGAGAGAGAGAGAGAGAGAGAGAGATTGAGAGAGAGAGAGAGAGAGAGAGAGAGAGAGAGAGAGAGAGAGAGAGAGAGAGAGAGAGAGAGAGAGAGAGTGGATGTTCTGGGGTTTGGAGTTGTTTCTCGTTTATGTCAACTAGCTATAAGGAGAATGCACCTCGTGTTTTGCGATGAGGTAAAGATTGGCGTGAAATTAGCGTATACGACTGACCAACTCCGCTGATGAGTTCAGTGTCTGGCGCTTAGACTACCCAAATCTGTTGCCATCACAACCGCCACGGAGCGATGCTGGTAGCCGTACCCTGTAATATAATGACAGCCAGTAATAGGAAAATCTCCGGGAAAAATTTAGAAAGAAAGATAGGAAAAAATACTGGATTGGATGTTCAATCCGATGTCTTTTCTATGTCGTGTGGAGACGTCATTTAACTAGTAGACCAGAGCGTAGCCACGATGCGCAGTCCGCGTTTGCGGCAAAATTATGGCGGGAAAACTGACGGCAAAACTTTTTTTTTCTTTCTGATATAAAATACATCGTTATCACCGGAGAAGTGGTGTCGGAGTCGAGGAGTTGGTAGTATTATGCGGGCCTCGGAGTTATAGTCGGAGTCAGTAACAAGCTCCCAGTCTCTGCCTCCTCTCAAAACTTTAAAATTCACGAATATGGGAGAAATAAGGGTATTTCTCGAGAAATCGAAACCTTTTTTACATTAAACCCCTTCATTTTGTTCAGTGCGCTTTGCAGACGGAAAGTCGTGCAGTAAAACCCATAACAAATGAACAACAAGACATAACTAACACATAGATTATGTGAAAATGACATTCTAATTACAAGTTTATTGCCGGAGGAAAAACTTTTATATCAAGAATCACTAACAGCTCCCGCATGAAACAATTAAATATTTTAACAAGATACGATCAAGCAAACAAGGATCAAGACAAACATTGTTTCGTAAAAGAAATAAAAAAATATATAATTACATTATAGACAATCATCGGTACTGGTACCAAACTGTATCCGGCTACTGCCGTTCATTTGAACCTACTGGCTGCGTGGAGAGGGGGAACATGCTGCATGGGCAACAGCTTGATCTCCATATAACAGTGCCCAAGCTCGCGCCCTGGAGAGGACACTCCAGCTTCACACCATGGTGCTGGCACAACACTGGAAGTAGCAGTTACTGGTTATAAGCATCTTGCCCAATTGGCGTAGGGCATGGCGTCAAGGGCTACTTCCCAAAGTGGGAGAAATTCTAGGATCTCACTGGACAGCCACCGCGCGCTTCAAGCTGGGTAGCACTCCCCCTTCCTCTCAGCCACTTTGGTGCTGTCCCGCCACTGTCTGCTTTTCCTATTGGGTGCATGGGGATTAAGGTCAAACCTGAACTGCGGACAGAGTATCTTGCACCAAGCAATAAATGTCGAAATGAAAACCAGGACCAAAAAAAAAAAAAAAAAAAGGCAGCTGAGGTCTATCTCCTCAGGGGACGATTCCCATTGTCAGTTATGGCTGAAGGAGGCTACTAATCATCATCATCTCCTTTCTCGCTCCTTTTCGAGCGTGTAGCCAGAACAGCAGATCGTTCCCCTTAAAAAAGCTTACACTGGAGCAGAAAACCTTGCAGTAATGTTTTTTATTGCAGTTTGTTTGACACGACGAGCTGACCTTCCACATGAACGACCTTGGATTAGTCGTTCCTTACTGTCGTGAAACATTCTAAATCCACATATATAAATTAAAAGGTAAATGTAAAGCCTAACAAATAAATTCAATAAAAGAAAAGAGAAATGGTAAAAGTACAGTGCTGTCACAATGGCGTACAAAAATCCCCCTTGTTTTCTACTTCGTCTGCAAATTGTAACGTTTCCACGTTGATAGTAAAGCCTATAGCAGCATACACGCGTTTCCACAACACAATAAAACGTGTACTGCATTTCTAAGAAAACCTTGAGATACGCAAGCTGATTAATGACCTAAATTAATACTAACATTAATTACACTACGTTAACATAAACGAAAGGACAGATGGACTTAGGATAGAAAGAGAGGGAGGGCTGAAAGCAGGAACGCATGCAACCCTAACACGCGTCTCGCGATACAAAATTAATACCCTCCCCGCGTAAGGCTAGAAGCACTAACTTTTTTTCAAATCGACAGTGATAAAAAACACTACCCATACGAGAGTTAGGTTTAAAAACCTGTAAAATGCTTATAAGGAAACATGACATTCTACTGTTTTATGTCTAAACTCCTGACATTAGTCTGACAGTACAGCAGACACCCTAAAGTTTGGAAGTGAGGAGGTGGCAACAGCACGACTATCCTAGAAGAAAATACATATTTTGAACGCAGCCCCTTAGCCCCATTAAAATTTATATATTTGGGTTCCTTAGGACTTGCTGACAAAGAATATGTTAAGTGTTACGCAAATAGTCTAGGAATTAACAAATTATAGCCAAAAGAAAATAGTGAGGGTGTCAGACAACACCAAATAATAATCGCACAGTGGCATGTTTTGAAACCACCATTGTACGGGAAATAGGCCACCATGTAAAATCCTATTTGATTGGATAGAAGTAAATGTAAAGCTAAACACGATTAGTCGGACTACAGATACTAATTCTTTGTTGTTAGGGGAAACGGTAGTAAGGGTACTTTTTTTGAAAAGCTGTGTAAACATGGCCCGATTGGTTAGACTCGCCAATATAGGCAATTAAGAGCGTCAGTTCAGTGCCACATTTTAAAATAAACTTACTAAGAAACAGTGCGTTGAGATCCAGATCATATTTTTCTAAATAAAAGTCTGGGACAGAGGCAGATCGGAATTTGTGCCATTATTCATCGCCAGTCAACGTATCTGTGTATTATTTTCATGAATTGTGGTAAGCTTGATATATTCGATATCTTTTTAATGAAAATTGAATGTAAATTGATAATTTATGTCTGTATATGTGCGTGGTTCAGTAGCGAACATGAGGCAAGGCCTAGATAGTGCTCCAACCTGAACAGAACGTGTCGGAGAAAAGAAAACTGCATGGAATTTCCAAATAGTACACTGACACCTATCTTATTGACTAGAAGGAAATAATGCTGGAATTGCAGAGGCGTAGTAACCATTAGGGAGGAGTATACTGGTGTAAATTGTTTCAGATGAAGCTAGCAGTTGGCCTACCGCTCTGAACTCAGTGTTTGTTATGTATTGTGTTCAGTGTGGAAATAGATTATAAATTAGATCTGAAGTAGGAGGTACAACCTTCTTGTTTCAGGGACTGTGGTCCTAGTTATTGAAGCAGCACCTGGTCTGAGCTTTGCTGAATCCAGAGGCTGACAGCATACTCCTTGGTCCAGATAGCGACCAGTGAGGTGTCTCCAGGACACAGGAAGCAATCGAGCAGAGGAGTCTTTTTTTCTGCCGCCATCACGAAAGATAAGCTTCTGTGGCCAGAGTAGCTCAACATTATGTGCCCCCTCAAAATTTGACAGTTTATTAAACACAGAGGGACAATTAATTGGTTCAAATGATAGGAACTGTGAACTTTTCCCAATACTATTTCCACGATTATCCAACACTTGAAGTCATGATGAAAAACAACAACCAAGCTTGAACAAAACCAGTATTACCTCATATTACTACTGCACAAATTACACACATAGAATAATAATAATAAACTATGTCAATACAAAGTTCATATATATAAACTGTGTACATAATACTTGTAGTTACATTTGATTGTGATTCCTGGTTCACTGTGTAGTTGAATCAGGATACCCATTATTGAAAGAATTAATACATATATTTTAAAAAAAACTTAAACACTTGACTCATTTAAGATAGTCTTATAGAGTGTTATATGTGTGTGAGTGTCACAGTGTTGTAAAGTGTTGTGGAATAAATTAAATTGTTTATCTGTCTGTTGTTGTTGTGACTTACACTTCATCATTTTCATAACCCTAGACATTTAACGTAGTCATCACAATATTCCAGAATAATTCTGACTGAGGTATAAATGTGGTAGCAAGTAAGGTCATCTGTCATACACCATACTTAATAGATACAGATACCTTCACAGCTGATCTCAGTCAGTACACTAAGTCCCCTATAAATATTTATAACATTCCACTTTACCACACTTACAATGTGCTTGAGGGAGCAATAATTATATTCTTTGGTTATCTACACAGAGACCCCCCTCCCCGAGAATTACACGGACATGCTTCTTTATTCGTCAAAGACATTCCATGTCCAGCTTTGAAGATAAGATAAGTTGAATTATTTGAACTACTAAATGTATTCTTCTTCTTTTACCTTTCAGCTCCCAACGGAACATAGGCCTTCAACAAACGTATGCCAAGGCTTCCCTGTCACGTGCCATCAGCTCAAGGTTGTTCTATGTCTTCTTCATCCCCTTAATGTGTGTCTCCAGCTCTCTTTTCCGTGTGTTCTTTGGTCTTCCTATACCTCTCTTACCTTGGGGATTCAAGAAGAAGGACTGTCTTGTAAAGCTATCAAAAGTTTTCTCAATGTGTGACCTACTTATGGCACCCATAAACTTTATTTTCTGCTTTACAGTGCATTTAAGATAAATGTGTTGTCACGGGTTGTCTCCGTTGCTCTGCTGTAGTGGTCCACCAGTGGCCACAATTCGAGTAAAAGTTTAGCTTTCAGTAGACAACAACCTTCGCTCAAGATAACACGTGGCAACTATGTCAATAGGGGTTTTATGTCCCTATTTTAGTGACTTTCACGGGGGATTTTAGAATGGCAAGTACAACAACAACATCTTATATGTTGATTGTAAACTTTATATTCTCTGCCCACTTCTGTGAGAAATATATTTTTGACTCGTATTTAATGAGCCCCGAGCTGAAGGTAATTAAGCAAAGTATTAATTTAATAGCGCTCTAAATATGTATTTTTAAACACACAAAAATCATACTGGAACAAACATTAGATTAATTCAACCAAGTTTTTAACTCCAAGGATTTATATTTGCATAGATAACAAGAGATTTATTTATGAAATATTTGATCAACAGGGTTAAAATGAACAAACTTGACTTGTCAGAAAAAAAGGTCATGGATTGTGTATCTTCCTCAGAAAATATTACAGTAAGGTGGAGTTTATTTTTAAAAAAATGTCCATTAACTGAGTCCGGTAAATTTGGACTAAGCTTTACAGATGGCTGAAGTGAGTTGTCTCAGGATGGTAGTTCTCAGTGAAGTCTTCACTGTTCCTTGTCAAATCAGGAGTTGAATGGCATGGGAGGATGTTCGCTGCTGTGCAGGAGTAACTTCCAAAATGATCGCCTCTTCGAGTGTCCTCAGGACCATTCTCTTATGGATGGTTCCTAGCGTTGATTACTGGTAACTAGGACCAGAAACTGAAAGAAAATAGAAAACCGACCGATGAATAAGGGCATAGAAACGGATGGGTATCGGAATTTACTGACATAGTGAAGTGAAGCAAAGATGGTGACAGAAAAAGGAACGAATGAAATAAGAATGTTGTCACAACTGTGCAGCCTAGAACTCGTTTTAAAATAATTTATGTTTCCCTTTTCTTGATTTATAGTTCTCCAAGACCTCTCTACTTTTTATTGGTTCTGTATCAAGGAATGCGTTCCTTTCTTCTGTATGTGCACATTTCAAGGGCATACATTCATTTATTTATTATCCTTCTGCTCCCCGTGGGGCTGTGTTGTGTCTTCAACAAGTTGACACAAATCCCTCCTGTCCTGTGCAATCCATTAAAAGTAGTCAGTTCTCTCTGATTGTTTTTCGGTGTGCCTTTATTTCTGTTACCCTGGGGATTCACACCTTTTCGGCTCGATTTTTTTTTGTCTTTTGCATTTTCGCTCCTTATGGAGCATGTAGCCACCACTGTAGCTTGTTCCCCATGCAGAAAGCCTTCATCAAAGCATCTATATCCTCTTGTAGTGATTGTCGCGGGTTGCCTCCGCTTTTCTCTGCAGTAGTGGTCCAGCAGTGGCCAAAACTTAGAGTAGCTTTGTGGGTCTTCAAAGGTGTCTACCTTCGCACAAGATTACTCTTGGCAGAGCTGCAGATAGAAGGATGATGATGCTTCTACCTCGAGGGAGTGTCCACAAGAAATTTAAGCAATCGAGAACAATGCTGAATGGGTCTGAGCACCTTAACTCTTTATCTATTTTGTGGAGAGATATAGTATTAGCTCGTTCAAGCCTCAAACTGAATTAACAGTAAAATTCCTCTGTTTATTATTACTATTATTATTGCTCGAATAGGCTCTTTAGATGTAGATATAATTATGTATATTAGAAAGCTTATTCACACGTGTGCACTTCTCTTCGTAATAATTAATTCAACTATGAATTTGTAATTTAATAATCAATTACTTTAATATTTGTAAATAAATAAGAACTGGTGATTAATAAAAAGTTAGTCTTATCATGGAATATACCGGCTTTCGTAAGCTTAATTTTAGAAAAGAACGTTCTTTGTTTGGCCGGCTAAAAATCGGACTTGCCAAAATGCTAAAGTGTCGATGCTGCTGGTTCCGTAGATTTGTCTCTGTGGTTAGGACACGTTTCCAGATCAGTCAGGAAGTAACCGCTCTTGGTCAAGGCAAGAATCTTCACAACCCGTGGAATGTAGGTTTCAAGGGTCAATTACAAACTGTGAGCCACAGAATGGTAGTACAGCAAATGGTATGTTCAGGTCGTACCACAAATAGTCGGGCTGCCTCGTGCTGGTACCACAAACTTTAGAGGAAACAAAAGAACAAATTATGCTGCTAAATCTTTGTTCTCCTGATGTTAATCGGGCGCCTTTCCCACTGTCCGTCAGCCGTTTATTTTCTCAGATTTTACTCTAAGCGTATATCACATCATTCAAGGAACATAATGAAAACTCACCTTTACTTTAGTTAATTTAATGAAAAATTTGTGACTGGACAGCGGCAAGTGGCTTGTGCGTAAAGCAACATATTAAGTTTACATACATTCACACAATGATAATATACAGCTATAAACATGTTGATGTAATCATCACTCATTCCTTGCTCCATTTGGAGTATGGGGTTACTTCTGCTTTTGGTTCTCTGAGAGAACCCGCATGAAGCAATCACCATCGCTTGCTGTAAAAAAAAAAAGAAAAAAAAAGGTAAAGGAACCCGTTACACGCCCATTGAGGCATATTGGGAATATGGTGTTAGGCCCACACTATCTTGACCGTCGGCACACGAGGGGTGATGTGTTCGGCATCACGCCGGCCGCCTTAACCTTCCCAGATTTGCTCTGGTACCCATTTGGGGCTGGGTCGACCCAGGAGCCGTTTGTGGCCTAAAAAATTCCCGCCTCATCTGGGGATCGAACCATAGACCACTGCGCTAGGAAGCCAGTGCACTAACCACTATGCTACCGCGGCTCCCCATCGCTTGCTGTGGGGGCTCATTAATGTATCCTTTTCACACGCTGAGGTTGCCAGCCTCGTATGGACTTTTACCACCACCAGCTAGTACAAACATGTCAAATTCAAAGCATTAAAAATATATGTTACAACTCACCTCAGTAATTGAGAAACCTTAGACTTTTTGCTCGGGTAAATAGTCTTGGCAACTTGATATAGATGCCGAGAACACACGTCGAGGAATTTAGTTCTACTAACAATCCCTCTGTGACTTTGTGAGTAAGTCCTGTATGAGTCCGGTGGTTTCTATATGAATAACTTAGGGTTTCCTTGCTGTAGTGTTCAAAAGTGTTCCTCTAAGTCCGGTACTATATAAAGTCAGAATCTTAACTTCTATTCTTTCCTGGTTTCAGTCCGAGCTGTCTGCTTGACAATTTCGGGAATGCAGTGCCGGATGTCTAAAAATTCCTACATTACATCTCAGACTTCACCCACGCACTTTTGTGGTCTACTACTAGGCAACTCCCAATCAGAGCGATTGTACGTGACAACTCGAATTGCCAAACCAATGGCATTCAAAGTACATGTTGTGATAGAGTAGGGCTTATGGAATTTCCTGCGTGACTCATACGTTTGAGAATTTGAACAGCCACTTTCCATATATGGAATTGTGATGTCCGGAAAGTGTTGTCAAAGTTTACTTATATCACACTTCCCGCTCACTCTTCAAAATGTCTTCCAAGATTGCGATTATCTGTAATCACCTATCCCAAGTAATCGGAAGTCTGATTACTTAATTTATCAGACTCTGCCTATCTATTGTATCACGGGGCTTGTCGCAAATCCGACGCCTGTCTAGACACATCGTGGTTTATGCAATTAAACCCGTATTGCAAGTCCATTATACTGGATGGATCGGGAGTGATTACACAATCTTGGACAAACACTTCATGCTCGCATTTACCTGGAGTCAACGTGGTATTATCACGTTTAGTAATTCAATTAATCTCTCAGAGATGGACGATTGTCTCGCCCTGTCATGCATCGAAACGTGAAA
>JAMPIV010011354.1:632500-635000 GCA_024509875.1 Oreohelix idahoensis | reverse complement strand
CCCCCCCCCCCCCCCCCCCACCCTATCAAAACCCCCCACCCCCCCCCTTCCCCCCACGCATACCCCCTCCCCTACCCCCCCCCCCCCAAATTAACCCCCCCCCCCCCAAAAAATCCCCCCCCACCCCCCCCCCCCCCCCCCCCCCCACCCCCCCCCCCCCCTCCCACCCCCCCCCCCCCCCCCCCCCCACCCACCCCCCCCCCCCACCACCCCCCCCCCCCCCCCCCCCCCCCCCCCCCCCCCCCCCCCCCCCCCCCCCCCCCCCCCCCCCCCCCCACCCCCCCCCCCCACCCCCCCCCCCCTCCCCCCCCCCACCCCCCCCCCCCACCCCCCCCCCCCCTCCTCACTCACCCCCCCCCCCCCTTACAACAAGATTTCAACCAAATAATACAAGACAAAATAAATCAAACCGACACCGACCCAACCCCTCCTGTCACCCCCCCACACTGCCATTGTAGTGGCAGTTTACCCATGTCATCCATTACCCCCTCCCCGCAAATATAGAAGTACCACCCCATCACCCATTAGAACCCACCCCATTCCCGCACCATCCTATTCCCCAAACGCCCCACCCCCCTAACAAACATCTGGCCTTTGAAACATATGCGCGTCGCCAATCCCTTGCATTAGAATTGCCATTTCGAAACATGCTTTTCAAATTGCATTTCGAATGCTTTCATTTTAATTGATTCATGTTCCGTAGATGTTCCTGGTACACCATAGCCTTCAAGTACCCTCACCAGTAAAAATCGAGTGGGCTTGAGGTCTGAGGACCTCAAATTTCACTCCGCAGGATCACGGCGTCGAAAAGAAACGTTATTCCCTATATATGAAGACTTTTGAATCACCCTGTTTATCAGCCACCTTTTACGACATGTCTGAGATACCATTAGTTCTGTTCTTTCTTTGTCTTCTTGTAACCCCCTGGGAACTAACGACACTGGGCTGTCTAATTCTTTATATCTAAGTAATTTGATTGAACTGTAATATCTGCCTCATTGTGTTGAACTATTTTCCACCATTGCTAGCCAAATGTTGTAGGCTAAATTTTTGTTATATAAATTTGCATGGCACGTGTATTTTGAGCTCTGAGTCAGCAGGTCAACTCTGCGAGCAAAACAGTCTGTCTGTATGAGGGGGAGGGGATGTATGGCGCACTGGTGGCACATTAGTTTACCCTAGGGCACGTCTTGTGTTTATGTCTTGGTCGGGAAGGAAGCTAAAACATCGGGTTGGTTAGGAACAAGTGTCTCTGGTTTGGCCTGACTTGACTAATACAGGAGGAATAGGCTTGGGGTAAACAGGTCTGCATTCCTTTATAGACTGGTCTAGAAACAAGGGATTAGGGAACATAATTGTTGGATTGGATAGAATCTTGACGTAAATATTAAAAAGTAGATGTGTAAACAATAGAAAGTTCGCGTTACCCCATTCATTTAGAACAGCTTGTTCTCTCTTTGTTTTTCAAAGAAATGATCAAGTATATTTGTTATTACTGAGAAAAACATATCCTGTATAACCACTGATGGGTTATAATTAAGGTAGATAGCGTCTGTTATTGTAGATAATATCATATTCTTCTTCTGTGTCTTTTTTACATTAGTGAATACAAAAATCCCCTTCAACTACGATGGTTTATAATTAGGAAATAGTGTGTCTTCTTCTTCTATCTCGTACACTCGCAGACGTCAACTTGAATATGTTCAAAGAGAGCAGTGGTCAGCTTAAGGATGTTGGTATCCCCGTAGGTTATCCATGGATGGTACTAGGTTATCCATGGATGGTACTGGTGATGGCCATATGCGCTTTCTCTTGTCCTCATATGTTGGGCACCTTTGAAGTAGGTGTTCAGCAGTTATTTTATCGGTGCCACAGTTACATTCATCATTAGTTCCTATCTTTAGTTTTAGCTTGTTGAACAGATGGTACCCCAATCGGTTGTGGCATGTGCGAAGTCTGAAAATAATCGCTTGTTCACTTCTGCTGAGCTGGTGATATGCATCATTTTTGTCGTTTTCTGGATTGTTTCACACTTGCTTCTGTACCTGCTTTTGATAAAACTCTTGGCCTCTTCATACGTTATGCTTGTGTCAATTTGAGGTAGTTTTCCACCTTCCTGTCAAACTCCTCATTTCCGGGGATGTATAAAATAATAATAATAATATAGCAATAAAAAAATAAAAAATTTTGCTTCGTTTTGGCGAGGCGCATCCCGGTCAGCCTAGTCGGTTATATTAGGGCGCATGTCCAAATATAAAATACCTTTTGGTGTGATCCAATTAAGAGCAATAATAATATACGTTATATTTTTAAGTATTAACTATATGTTTTAATAAATATATTTAAAATAGAAATACATTTTCCGACTCAAAAATTTCAGCAAAGAGATGTCCAGTTGTACCCACTTCTTATTTTGTACACATTAACAATTAGATCCAGATATACGATGGTTCAGGTAAAAGTAGTGCTCCTAGATTCATATAGAGTTACGACAACTAAA